>JAODTS010000023.1:412390-425213 GCA_025399975.1 Arius gagora | reverse complement strand
TAGTGTAAAGAACTTCAGCCTCATCACAACACCGCTATGTGTCCTTACGCACTGCATGTGCTCTCTCGCGCGCACTCTGTGCGTATAAATGGCTGTGTTGCACACAGTCCTACAGAAGCAGTGTGTTGTGATTAAAGAGGATATTGTAGTGATGTGTTGTAATAACGTCACCTCTCGAGTGTCAGGAATGTTTAAGCAGCATGATATAATTAGAATATTGCACACACAGCGCAGGTGGTAAAGGACATTTCTGTTTATCCAAGTGTGTGTGGGGGAGCGGATTACTTAGGTGTGCACTTCTGTCAGATTAATCAGCATGCTGATTGACACACTGCATTTTCACACAACCGTGGGGGGGTGTGCATGTGTCCTCCCAGCCCTTCACAGGAAGCCTGCACAGGGAGTGAGTGCTGAGTGTGTTCCTGTGTGTGAGGGTCAGTCAGAGGTCTCTGTGAGGCACAGCTGTAATATCACACTGATCTCAGATCAGATCTAAGCTTGTATAGTTGATATGATGCTGTATGATGTTGGAACAGCGTGTGTAAAGGTGGGGGGGTATTGTATTTAGTTGCTCATGCAGGAGTTTCTTCATCCTCTAACATGTCATTATGTTGTGTACAGCATTCTCTAAAGGCATCACCTATATTTCAGAATAAAGGATTAATTATACTGTATTATACATGTTCATCTCTCTCTCTCTCTCTCTCTCTCTCTCTCTCTCAGATCGTGAGGACCAGTCCATCCTGTGCACGTAAGTAATCCAGTCAGTGTATTCAGTAATGTCTCCCCTATATCAGTGGTGTTGTAAAAGATTTGGTTAATTTATTTTTAATTATTTACTTTTTGGGGGGTTATTTAAATATTGATTTTGCACACTGGTCCTCAGACTGCACTGTGGTGCTCCTGTGAAGATTCTGTTTAGCTTTTATTTCCGATTGCTGTGTGTGATCTGATCTTGAGTGTGTAAGGATGTGAGAATGAACTAGAACAGATTAATATACACTCGTGCGCGCAGACATCTGATTTATTGGTGTAAACTCCAGGCGTTATCAGATTTCTGGGCCTTAATCTGATTTATGATCTCACAGCATGGAGTTTACAAGAAGAGTGCTGCAGGAAAATCAGATAATGGGGTTGTGTGTGGGGGGCTGCTATCAATATCAGTGTGTCAGAGCTCTGATATCTGATCTCGGATCAGAAACATTTCAGTTAAAGTTCTCTGCATTAATTGGCCATTAATTTCATAAATCAGCTGTGAGGAGTGTCCTACAAAACATCTCTTCACTTTTAAATGGTGTGTTTCTCTCTCTCTCTCTCTCTCTCTCTCTCTCTCTCTCTCCTCAGAGGTGAATCTGGAGCGGGAAAAACTGAAAACACTAAAAAAGTGATTCAATACCTGGCACATGTCGCTTCCTCACACAAAGGAAGGAAGGACCACAACATTCCTGTGAGTTTTTATTTCAAATCTTTACTCTCATTTTGTTATTGTTTTAAACTGGTGATATTGGGACAGAAAAGTGGGGAAGTGTGAGCTCTGTCCCAAATGCATTAGATTTTGAGGATGGTTGGAGTTTAAACGGGAAAGAGTGACTGACTGAGGGGAAGTGTTGTTAATTATAGACAATGGGGGGGGTTTAAAAACCAGGGGTTTTGTCCTGAACAGTTGATCCCTGGTTGATGGAATAATCTACAGCGTGTCCTGAAACTAGATTAAACTACTAAAAAGTAGTTTGTGTGCTGGTGTGTGCAGCTGCGCCCTGTTCACTCTATCGTGCACCATTTTCAAGCTGTGCCATTTCATAGGTGTCTAAAAGCATAGTCAAGAAAACTCTGTGCACCCTTTCAGTCCCACAATGCACTGCAGCGTTGGGTTTGATTGGTACACGCTCCACTGAGGGGGCGGACCTCTTCAGTTTGTATGAAGTAAATTAATCCTTTAGTGAAATCGTCATTTTGGACATTATTTAATTTATTATAATGTTCAAACATGAAGTGAACCAGGTTCATATGAAATAAGAACCCGTCTGCATTTGGGACACAGCCGTGTAGTGTGACTGCATCCTGCTGTGCTAAAGTGGCTAACAGTTAGCATAACTACCGGTTTAGCAATTCTAGCATAATGTTCCTTTAATGTTAATGCATAGACGCAGTACTGGCTGCTGTAAACTTTTAGCCACTAACCCTTCAAACTGACTCCGTCTCAGTCCTGAGAATGAACACACACTCCTCTCTGTGATGGAGGTGTGTGATGGACTGGGTCTGAGGTTCGCTGCTCTAACACTGTGTGCATTTGTTTAACAGCCAGAGTCTCCTAAAGCTGTCAAACTCCAGGCAAGTTCCTCCTGCATGCAGCACTAACACACACATCTCACACACTCTAGCTTTTCATCTTCTCTCTCAGTACACGTCTTTCTCTCGCTGACTCTTTTTAGATTTCTCATTTTTATCATTGTCTCTCTGTACACATCTTTCTCCAGATGTGCCTGCCTTTTGCTCTCCCCACTTATCTGTTCTCCTAAATCTCTACACATCTGGGTTGGGGGTTTACATTTTTTTTGGGTGTGTGTGGACAAAAATGAGGTGTTTATCTTTGCTCCCACACTCCACTTTAGTTTAGTAGTGCGTCCTCACGATAGGGTACGGTTCAAACACTACTTCATACCCTAAAATTTGATTTGGGATGCCACCCGTAACTATTCATTACTTCTTTTAAACATCTTGCCTTTTTAAATGTTTAACTTCTTTCTAAAACCAATTAATTATGGAATATTTATCATTTTATAATATATTTGAAATTATTTCTGCTTCATCTTTTTAAAATGCAGCTTAGTCTAACTTTTTTTTTTTTTTTTTTCCATTTTGAATATTTACTTTTCCTGTTTATGATCAGTAATTATCAATCATTGATTTTGCCCATTAATTTCAGATCCTGCTGTATGTAAGTAATGTGCAGTGTCTCTCTGTGGGCTCGGGAGCGCTCGCTGTCTGTCTGTGTGTGTCTGTCTGTCTCTCAATAAATCGGCTATAAATTAAAAAAAAAATTGCACTGGAAATGTGGCTAAATTTTGTCTACGGATTTAAACACCCCCTGCTGCTTGTGGCTTCACCAGCGCTGATTGTTTGTGGGAACCTCTTTTTCAAAAACTTGGTTTTACTACTTTGGTGCTTTATACTGTATGTGCACTCAGACAGGGTTGGGGAAGAATGCAGACCAAAATAAATCGATAAATAAAGAGGAAAGACTTTTTTTACTTTCCTTTCTTGCACAGAGCTTTGCTTTTCCACACACATTCTTTAGTTGTGTGCGCGCGTGCGTGTGTGTGTGTATACAGGGTGAGTTGGAGAGACAGCTCCTGCAGGCTAATCCCATCCTGGAGTCATTTGGTAACGCCAAGACAGTGAAAAATGATAATTCTTCACGTTTTGTAAGTTTATCTATCATCTCTCTTGGAGGGGAATAATTAATGTATACATAAGTGGGTGTGTCCTAAATTAAAGTTTTTTTCCTAGAATTTTCCTGTACAATGGTTATAAAAAATGACCTTTATTTATACAGTAAAATTTGTCCATCTTCCGCTCATTTATAATTTTCCTAATTTCTTCCTCCTTGACATTTGTGCTTTTTTTTTCGCCTTCATTACTTTGTTGCTTTTTCTTTTTCCTTTTCATCTTTTCTTTCTTTCCCCCAGGGGAAGTTTATCCGGATCAATTTTGATGTCACTGGGTACATCGTGGGGGCCAACATCGAGACCTGTATCCTGCTCCCATTTACAGATTCACTTTTTTGGGGGTGTTAGGCTAAGTTCATTTTAAATTGTGTGTGTAGGCTGATTTAAAGCCACGATGTGATGAGGGGCAGCAGGTCTGTGTGGTGATCAGTAGATGATCCACTGATGATCAGATGCAGTGTGTGTGTGGGGGGGATGGTACTGTGTGGTGAACTGTAATCCTGTAAATAAGTGGTGTTAGTGTCACTGTGATGCAGAGAAAGAGGATTAAATATGAGCTCCTAAAGTCACTGGTGTTTCCTTACATCTTAAACTTCAGATCTGCTGGAGAAATCCAGAGCTATTCGTCAGGCCAAAGACGAGAGAACGTTCCACATCTTCTACCAGCTGCTGGCTGGAGCAGGAGAGCATCTGAGATGTGAGCCTCGCCTCCCTGCTGCACCTCACATGCACAGTGTTCCTTCTCTCCTGTAATTTAGTGTGCGAGGGAGAGGGAGAATTGAGATTTAACACCTCATTGTTCTTCCTGTAGCTGATCTCCTGCTGGAGAGCTTCAATAACTATCGCTTCCTGTCCAACGGATACATTCCCATTCCTGGCCAACAGGACAAAGACAACTTCCAGGAGACCATGGAGGCCATGCACATCATGAGCTTCTCCCACGAAGAGATCTTATGTGAGAGAGAGAGAGAGAGAGAGCGTGATAATGGAGACTTGTACACACATGGTTTTGTGCAGTCACTACTGTGATGGAGTAGTTTGACGTGTGTGTGTGTGTTTACAGCCATGCTGAAGGTGGTATCAGCTGTGATGCAGTTCGGCAACATTGTGTTCAAAAAGGAGAGAAACACAGACCAGGCCTCCATGCCTGAGAACACAGCTGCACAAAAGCTGTGTCACCTGCTGGGGATGAGTGTGATGGAGTTCACTCGTGCCATTCTGACCCCGAGGATTAAAGTGGGACGAGACTACGTTCAGAAAGCGCAAACTAAAGAACAGGTAGCACCTTCACACTGATCAGTGCACCTTCAGATCAAACGAAACTATGCTAATCAGTAAATATTATGTCTACGATACAAGTAGATGCAGAAGTGCTCAACAAAATATGGAAAAACTGAGAAACAGTAAAATGGAGCATGGCTGAATGAAAGTAGGATGGAAGGATTACAGCAAACAAGTTTTGTATTTATCATGGATGATTTCCCTCCCATTTTAATTCCTCAGGCTGACTTTGCCGTTGAAGCTCTGGCCAAAGCAACATATGAGCGTCTTTTCCGTTGGCTTGTTCACCGAATAAACAAAGCTCTGGACCGAACCAAGCGGCAGGGGGCCTCGTTTATTGGCATCCTGGACATCGCTGGATTCGAGATCTTTCAGTTGAACTCGTTTGAGCAGCTGTGTATTAATTACACTAACGAGAAGCTGCAGCAGCTCTTCAACCACACAATGTTCATCCTGGAGCAGGAGGAGTATCAGCGCGAGGGCATTGAGTGGAACTTCATCGACTTTGGTCTGGACCTGCAGCCCTGCATTGACCTCATTGAGAGGCCTGTGAGTACAGGAAGAGACTGACCTTTATGGAAAACCTGAACTCCCATGAGTATCCTGTCAAATCCCTGAAGTTTGTAATGCTTAAGGATTTTTTTTTTTTAAACTCCCTTCAGGCTGGTCCTCCAGGCATTCTGGCTCTGCTGGATGAGGAGTGCTGGTTCCCCAAAGCCACAGATAAGACATTTGTGGAAAAGCTGGTGCAGGAGCAGGGGAACCATCCCAAATTCCAGAAACCAAAGATGCTCAAAGATGATGCTGATTTCTGTGTTTTCCACTACGCTGGCAAGGTGATGGAGGGGTTGGAAGAAAGTTAGATGGTGGGGTTAGAGGGACTGAATGGGTGGGTGAATTTGATTGGGTGGGTGAATAGGGGTGTTTTGGCAGGTTGGTTAACTGATCCCTTATGAATGGTAGTGTGATGGGTTAGATGGTTCATCTTGTGCTGCTGCCTTCCCCCCAGGTGGATTATAAAGCAGTTGAGTGGCTGATGAAGAACATGGACCCTCTGAATGATAATGTAACAATGTTGCTCAATCATTCATCAGACAAATTTGTATCGGAACTCTGGAGGGATGGTAATTTAACTTCCAGCTCACTAACATTTCATATTCCTGCCACTTGTGCATTTGAGTGAAGCTCAGACCTTGAGTTATGAAGTGTACATGGTTTCTTTCTCTTCCATCCAGTGGACAGAATTGTGGG
The DNA here is from genome assembly GCA_025399975.1 of Arius gagora. Classification (NCBI taxonomy): domain Eukaryota; kingdom Metazoa; phylum Chordata; class Actinopteri; order Siluriformes; family Ariidae; genus Arius; species Arius gagora. The sequence goes on along the minus strand of JAODTS010000023.1, from coordinate 419,232 downwards.
ACTGGATAAAGTTGCAGGAATGTCAGAATCGGTACATGGGGCGTTTAAAACCCGTAAAGGAATGTTCAGAACAGTTGGCCAGCTTTACAAAGAGCAGCTTGCTAATCTGATGACCACTCTGAGGAACACCAATCCCAACTTTGTCCGCTGCATCATCCCCAACCATGAGAAAAAGGTATGAGCCAGACCACTAAACTGCTCTACTAACATGAAGCTCTGCAGTCAATCCAAAGCCCTGAAGAAGCTTCAGTATTAAAATGAATCTGAACTTGTCTTGCCCAGGCAGGTAAACTGGATCCTCACCTGGTCCTGGATCAGTTGAAGTGTAATGGTGTGTTGGAGGGAATCAGGATCTGCAGACAGGGCTTCCCCAACCGAATCGTCTTCCAGGAGTTCAGACAGAGGTATGTACATGCACTGCCTCATTCTTAAACACCTCATGAAGTGCTGTCTATCTTGACTTGCACATGTTCAGACCCTATTCCTTGTCTTCCAGATATGAGCTGCTCACTCCAAATGCAATCCCTAAAGGTTTTATGGATGGCAAACAGGCCTGTGTGTTAATGGTAGGTTAATTAAAAATGGTGTTCCAGTGTTTTGGACAGCATGGATGTGAACCCTATGTTCAAGTTGGAGTGGATTTCTCCCATAATTTTTAACTTCGGTTTGCTCTTTCCTCAGATTAAGGCTCTGGAGTTGGACTCTAATCTGTACCGGATTGGACAAAGTAAAGTGTTCTTCCGTGCTGGAGTTCTGGCTCACCTGGAGGAGGAACGTGACATCAAGATCACAGATGTCATCCTCAAGTTCCAGGCCTGGTGTCGTGGCTATGTCGCCCGCAAGTAAGACCAGAGTTTATGCTTTTTTTTTTTTTTTTTTCCCGTAAGGAGACTTTAAGCTCATTGTTGCAGTACTGTAGAGGGTTTTTTGTTAAACTGTGTAGGGCATTTGCTAAGCGTCAGCAGCAGCTCACAGCAATGCGAGTGATCCAGAGGAACTGTGCTGCTTATCTGAAGCTCAGGAACTGGCAATGGTGGAGACTCTTCACTAAGGTTGGTGTCTCCTCCACACACTTGTAGTTGTGAGCAGAAGGTCCCTGGAATACCATAGCTCTGTTTAATGGACTGATTGTAATGTTAAAGCCCTGAACCTCCACAGTAAGACCCTAACCTGTCCCCCACAGGTGAAGCCTCTGCTCCAGGTGAGTCGTCAGGAGGAGGAAATGCAGGCAAAGGAGGAGGAGCTGGAGAAAGTGAAGGAGAAACAGCAGCAGTTTGAAAAGCAGTTACAAGACTATGAGATCAAACAGCAGCAGGTAAAAACTACACTTTCTTAATGTGGCTGGCTGTGTTGGGTGGATTTAAATCTGACCTGTTCCATCGGTGTCCCTCAGCTGAATGCAGAGAAGCAGGCTCTACAGGAGCAGCTGCAGGCAGAGACGGAGCTGTGTGCTGAGGCAGAGGAGATGAGAGCTAGACTGGCAGCTCGGCAGCAGGAGCTGGAGGAGATCCTACATGACCTGGAGAATCGTGTGGAGGATGAGGAGGAGCAGGTCACTCACCTACAGGCTGAAAAGAAGAAAATGCAGCAGAATATCACGGTGAGATGGAGATCAGGGCTTAGAGACTTGGGGTGGTTGGGTGACATTTTATCAGGATTCCTGAGGTATTGGCATGTGTGGGGAAATGATCTAATGACCATAAACTGAATTTGGGGTATGGTGTCAGGATTTGGAGCAGCAGCTGGATGAGGAGGAAGCAGCAAGACAGAAACTGCAGCTGGAGAAGGTGACCACAGATGCCAAACTGAAAAAGCTAGAAGAGGACATCATGGTGCTGGATGACCAGAATACCAAACTCAACAAGGTTCTAAACACACCCAAAACTGGACTGCTTTGTTGTGGTTAAGGTAATGGTTGTTGAGGTGTGTGTGTGTGTGTGTGTGTAGGAGAAGAAGCAGCTGGAGGACAGGATCTCTGAATTCAGCTCTAACCTGGCTGAGGAAGAAGAGAAATCAAAAAGTTTGCAGAAACTTAAAAACAAACATGAAGCCATGCTCACAGATCTGGAGGGTAAATGACTCACTGTTCACTTCACTGAGAAATGATAGCTGGAGTAGTGACTTATCGTGTGTGTGTACAGAGCGTCTGAAGAAGGAAGAGAAGACTCGACAGGAACTGGAGAAGAACCGAAGGAAGTTGGAAAGTGACTCCACTGAACTCAATGATAACATTGCTGATCTTCAGGCTCAGATTGCTGAACTTCAGGCACAGCTTGCTAAAAAGGAGGAGGAGCTACAGGCTGCACTGGCCAGGTGCAGTGACTCCTGACTGGCTGGTTTTAGTCACACCTGGTTTAACTGCAGATTTGTGCTCAGTATTTAATTTCTAGTCTCAGTTACAGGAATTCTCCTGATGTAGGTTCATTTTCTACTCTGCTAGTTAGCTAAGCGCACTCCTCCTGGTGTCCTGTGTTGCCCCCTACAGGATAGAGCAGGAAACATCCCTGAAAAATGCTGCACAGAAGAGGGTGAGGGAACTGGAGGCTCAGGTTACAGAACTTCAGGAGGATCTGGACCTGGAGAGAGCCGCAAGAAATAAAAGTGAAAAACAAAGGAGGGATCTGAGTGAGGAGCTGGAGGCACTGAAGAGTGAACTGGAGGACACCCTAGACTCCACTGCAGCTCAGCAGGAGCTCAGGTACTGATGCTGGTCACTAAATTTTCATGTTAAAGGCCAGAACTGTAAGGGTCTGTGGTCGTAGAGTTGAAATAAATCCTATGTAGGCTGAAATGAGTGCTGTGTTCACACAGAGCTAAACGGGAATCTGAGGTGGCTCAGTTAAAGAGAACTCTGGAGGATGAAGCTCAGAGTCATGAACAGCTCCTCACTGAAATGAGGCAAAAACACACCCAGGCTTTTGAAGAGCTTAATGAGCAACTGGAACAGGCCAAGAAGGTAAAACATGACCCACACATGTGAAGTAAACAGAAGGGGATAAACTGACTTTTTTTTTTTATCCACCTTTGTTTGCTTCATCTGTCCTCCAGAACAAGGCATCAGTGGAGAAGGCTAAACATGCTCTGGAGAGTGAGCACAGTGAGCTGCAGATTGAGCTCCAGTCGGTCACTCAGAGTAAAAATGATTCTGAGCATCGGAGGAAAAAAGCTGAAGCTCAGCTGCAGGAACTCCAACTGAAGCACAGCGAGAGTGAGAGACAGAAGAAGGAAATGGCAGACAAAATGAGCAAAATGCAGGTCATTAACCTGACAAACATTTTACTATAATAAACCTGATGGTGTGTAGCTCACGCTGAGTAACTTCTCTGTTCAGTTGGAATTGGAGAGTCTGAACCCCACTCTATCTGAAGTGGAGAGTAAATCCATCAAAGCGGTTAAAGACTGCTCATCTGTGGAGTCTCAGCTTCAGGATACCCAGGTAATGTGCAACATGAGTAATGCTCTGGAATGGTTAAATCTGAAGGGTTAATGCTGAAGTTGCATGAGCTTTAAAATGAAGCTGAAGAAGTCCTGTATATTTGAGATTAGCAGTGACTTGTTGGTTCAGGATTTCATCATCCTGGCATCAGAAGATAAACTTTATCAAACTGTGTTCAGGATTTGCTCCAGGAGGAGACGCGTCAGAAACTGGCTCTGGGCACACGGTTGCGTCACCTCGAGGATGAACAGAACCGACTTGGGGAGCTTCTGGAGGAGGAAGAGGAGGGAAGGAAGAGTGTAGAGAAACAGCTTCAGTCCTCTCAGACACAGGTAACCTTTCAGCTCTCACTATAATCACACTTTCCCATTAACCTACAGCCTGACTCTTTAAACCCTGTGCCCCACATTTTAATCCACCTCCTGACCTTTGACCCCATGTCCATTTTTGCTGCCCCCCCCCCCCAAAAAAGCTATCGGAGATGAGGAAGAAAGTGGAACAGGAGTCAGCAAATCTGGAGATTTCAGAAGAAGGGAAGCGGAAGCTACAGAGAGAGATGGAGAACCTGAACCAGTGTCTGGAAGAGAAGTCGTCTGCTTATGACAAGCTGGAGAAAACAAAGGTGCGACTGCAGTGTGAACTTGACGACATGCTGGTGGGTCAGGATCATCTGCGGCAGGTCGTCCAGGAGCTTGAGAGGAAGCAGAAAAAGTTTGATCAGGTACAAGACCTTTTTACTTGAATGACAGTCATGTGGGTTGTTGATCCACTGAAGGACCAAGTGTGGCTCAGATACTTAAACCTGTTTCTGGTGTGTTTTTAGATGCTAGCTGAGGAGAAGAGTATTTCATCTCGTTACGGTGAGGAGCGAGACCGAGCGGAAGCGGAGGCTCGTGAAAAGGAGACGAAGGCTCTGACTCTGGCTCGGGAACTGGAGGCTCTACAGGAGCAGCGCAATGAACTGGAACGTGTCAATAAAATCCTCAAAACTGAGATGGAGGATCTGGTGTCCTCTAAAGATGATGTTGGCAAGAGCGTATGTACAACTTGCCTTTCTTTACCTTTTCTTATGCCTCCATGGTGTGGTGGAGACTTGTGGGTTGTTCAACTAGCTGAGATTCTTGTGGCTGAATGTTTTTGTAGTGTTTTTATTATGGTGTCATTTTAACCAGCAGATGAATTCACTAGTTTTGAATTTATCCAAATGGGGGTGAGGTCAAGAGTTGGTGGCTTCCTTCCTGTTTTGATTTTGGTGTATAAATTGGTAACTAAAACCCTTGCCCCACTGGTGGGTGTGCCTGTGGCCATGCAGGGGTATCTTGGACATTTGAATTACTTGCATTATTGTCTGAGGTTTTTACTGTAGTATCCTACTCAAGGTGGTAGCAGTGTGTGGGGGTTTTTTTTTTTATATAATTGGATTTATAAAGTGAGTTTCCTGCAATAGTAATGAACATGAAAGTGGAGTGTAGTAAACACTACTGTGTAGGTCCATGAGCTGGAGCGTGCAAAGCGAGCAATGGAACAGCAGTTGGAGGAGATGAAGCTGCAGGTGGAGGAGTTGGAAGATGAACTGCAGCTGACTGAAGATGCTAAACTGCGCTTGGAGGTGAACCTGCAGGCCATGAAGGCGCAGTTTGAGCGGGACCTGCAGGGACGAGACGAGCTTGGAGAGGAGAAGAGGAAGCAGCTGATGAAACAGGTGAGGGATAATGGGATGCCATCTACTTGTTCCCACTAATCACATGATCACATCCATTTCATGGAGGCCTGATGTGTACTGCTTGTGATCTCTGTACATGTGTTTAGGTGCGGGAGATGGAGCTGGAATTGGAGGATGAGAAGAAGCAGAGATCTATGGCCATATCGGCAAGGAAGAAGCTGGAGCTTGACTTGGGTGACCTGGAGGCTCAAATTGACCAGGCTGTTAAAGCTCGGGATGAAGCACTGAGACAGCTGAAGAAACTACAGGTCTCTCAGACACTTCACCAAAGGGCTAGTGCAGTGCGGTTCCCAAGTTACTCATGTCTTGTCTCCTGTATGTCTTTAGGCTCAGTTAAAGGATCAGCTGCGGGATGTTGATGACCTCCGAGCAGCAAGAGACACTGCACTGAACAGTGCCAAAGAGAACGAACGCAAGCTGAAGAGTCTGGAGGCTGAAAACATGCAGTTATATGAGGTGCGTTCCTGTTTTTCCTGCTTCAACAGTTTGCTTGCCTCACTCTTTGTGGTTTGGGAAGCAGCCCTGATGGTGGTTGTTCTTGTTCTCTCTAGGATCTGTCTGCAGCTGATCGCAATAAGAAACAGGTTCAGCAGGAGAAGGATGAGCTGCATGATGAAGTGACCAACTGCAATGCCAAGATGTAAACTTCAGACCATCACTCGATGACTTTGTTTACTGTTTTATGGTGTCTCTTCTGATCCCTTTTCATTACACTTCACTTAATTACATTCAAGTTGTGTAGTGCACTTTTAAAAGGACTTGCAAAGCTAAATATAAAGAATCCCAGGAACTTCATTAGCTTTAATGTGAAGTTCTCAACTGTTCACTGGAGAGGAGTGTAAAACTGTTCATGACAACTGCAGTTGCCAAGTTATTGTGGCAACTTGGCTTTTGACTACAATTAATACCATAAGCCATCTCCTCAGCAGGAGCAAGGTGGAACTCCAGCCAGAAGTAGGGCATCAGGATGGATCAGGCAGGTCCAGAGAGCAGATGGGGGTACCTGGTATCTCTAGTAGCATGGGGGAAATGCACATCATTGGGTATAATCGTTGTCCTGTAATGGTTAACAGTACATCAGGTGTTGAGGGTCAGCAGGGACTCTGGAAAGAAGGTAATGGACATGGAGGCTCCCAATCAACAAACCTAAGTGAATTGGGGGGGGGCAGCCTCAGTTTACCAAAACATTCTATGCCTGAAGACCCTCCAGATCTACTCTGACCTAATAAGCATCTAATGTCCTACACACTACTCAGTTTTATTAGGCTGGTGACTTCTCTGGCTTTGAATGTGCAACAGTTTATCAGCATAACAGTGGAAGCGGATACCATGCTTATGGAGAGCACTCATAGGTAGCATATATTAAGGGGGGAGGGTTTAAGACAGAACCTTGTGGAACACAACTTTAGTGTAGTAGGTAAATCACCATTTTCATCACAAGCTGATGGCTATCAAACAACTGAGCCAGGAGAGGGCTGTTCCCTTAACACCAATGACCTTTTCTAGTCTATCCAGGAGAATGGCATGATCAGTGGTGTCAAGCTGCATTGTCAACATGAGAAGGGAGATGGGGCTCTGATCAGAGCCCTGTCATTTACTACTTTAACCAGTTCTGGCTCTGCTGTGATTAGGTCAAAGCCTGATTACTGCAATTCATGGATGTTCTTATGTAGATATGAGCAT
>JAODTS010000022.1:61974369-61985268 GCA_025399975.1 Arius gagora | reverse complement strand
AACCGGGGAAGCAGGGAAGCGGAAGTGCGTGTACAGCGGATGTAGAGTGGACCAATCAGAGCCCTCTTGTCTGAGACGCTGTCTGCGGTGGTCACAATTTTTGGGAGGTGCGCGCAGAGCGTCTGCGGAGCGGGGGGGGGCTACGCAGATGCCATCTGCGACGCCGTCTGCGAAGACTGGGTTGTCAGCATAAATTGGCCCTAACAGTCCTAAAAGTCCCCTGTGGTGGGTCGGTGACCTGAGAGTGTTAAATGTCATAATGAATCACCAAGAGACACTCTGATATGGAGAGGACAGGAAAGGATACTGTGAGCTTGTGAGAAGTCCCGGTACACCAGGGGTTAAAATCTAGAAGTGGCAGTACTGTGTACTGGTGCGTACTGGCCCACTTAAAGCACTGTTCATAAGGGTGGTGGTGAAAAAAAAGAAAACCTTTCACTCTTGGATTATTTAATTTTTTTTCTACAGGGAAAGCTTTCTCTGACTCGACCCATTCTAGCCTTTTACTCTCATCGTCTAACTCTCACCAGATGCCGTTGTACAAATGATGCTGTCCATCTCTGGAGAGCAGAAAACTAGCTTACGATGGCAGGTTTTAGTAATGAAGTGAAAACCAAGACCCAGCAGTTTGACTGCTGACATTAATTGATAGAAAATATATCATTTCCACGTGCAACAACACTGAATAGAGTTTCCAACCAAATAAATTACAGGTCATGTGGTTTCCGGTTGAGAAAACAGCCTTGGGAGTCTGCCTAGCAATTTCATTTTCTTTCTTTCTCTGAAGGAGTCAAACACAAGGTTGAGGGACTCAGTTCTCCAATTTCGACTTGCTAACATCTGTAGACAATGACGTCTCAATGATGTGAGGCTCATTCAATAAACGACAAAGGAAACGGGTCAGTGTGGAGACCCTGTTAGAGCAAGCTCCTGCCATCTCCTCAGCCCAAGGCCATGTTCTCTAGAGGATGTAAAGCTGGAGCATGCATTCATCAAGAGAACCTGCAGTCCCAGTGCAGCTGCAGGGTGGAGAATCGGCTTTGGTTGTTTTACTTACTGCAGTAAGCCATTTGTTTGCTTTTTCCCAGAGGCGGATACAACCTTCAGTATGCAGACTGGAAAACGCTCTACTCCAGTCTTCTGACAACAAAGATGTAATAAGAATGGCTTCATTTGTGAGCTCGATCCTGAAAGACTGCATAGACAAAGCCAAAATCATTGCCCCCAATCTTTTAAGCTGTACTCCCTTTTTATCTTGCTTAGATTAAAAAAAAAGAAGACGACAGGACCAGCACGAGACATTATTCAAGAAATGCCAACCTATTTAAAGTCCTGACTGAGCAAGGGGCTGCTGACTAGCTCACTAAATCTGCTGCAGTCGATTAAAATTTTATCCAACGCACCATTTTTATGCATACCTAAACCATAAGCAAACCAAACCTCAGTGCAGAATGTCACATTTTGGTCAGCATGGAGCACATATTAAGCATGTCTCTAAATGCAGACGTTTTAAAGATAGGCAAGAATACACTATATCTAACATGGTGCCAAGCGTTCCTGTAAACGTCAGAGATTCCTAAAAGAGATAAAACAAACAGCAGACTGAAAAAATACAAGTCAAAAAGGCACCAACAGACAAACTGAACGAGCTTTATTTATTACACTCCACATTTAACTCTATAAAGGATGCTCATCGAGATCACTCATAGCATGGAAAAAACACCATCATCCTTTTTCCACATAGCGCAGTAGTTTTGCCTTTTTTTCCTTTTTTTTTTGAGATCTGTCCTTAGCCAACAGAGCACAAAGAATACCAATGCACTACGCAGGATAACCAACACTAAACCTTATTTATCGACGAATACAGCAGTATAGCAATATCTGTCAAAAAAGCAATATCTAAAATCCGAACAGAAATGACCATAAAGCTACACGCAGCCTACAGTTGTTATGATTACCTTCACTGTTTGTGTGCTCTGCTTGCTAACTTGGGTATGGTCGAGAGATTTGAGGCAGATCATATGAAAAATAAAGCAAAGACTGGAATATACACTCCCTGCAGGGCAAAGCTGCCCACACATACAGGAAACAAAGCTTCAACTCTGGTAAAGTTAAGCTGCCCACACAGTCCAGAGTTCTGCAGCTCCACAGTTTTGCTGGTCACGGACAGCATGTATCACAAGACTGTATCAACAAACTACAATCCAAGTATGACTCCACAAGTGTGTGAAAAAAAAAATCATTATCATCAATCATCGACTAATCCATTAAAATTTCTAAATTAATCTGCAGGACCACACTGATTTCAGAATAGCAGAGTTAAAAGAATATTTATCTGGAAGAGCCAAAGCAGCCTTACCTCAGCTCTGCCTGTCTCTGCCAAACACAAGTCAAGTCGGCTCAGTTGGGTATGAAAGGATGTGCAGATGGATAGAGATGGCGAAGAGTGACAGAGAAGGAAAGGAGAGAAACGAAAGGGAGGAGTGGATTTATTATGAATATTTCCACTTGTAGAGAGAACTGGCACATCAAATTTCACTCCAGTGCCACACAAACGGCCCTGCTGACAAGGTCCATGGCGAGAGAGAGAGAGAGAGAGAGAGAGAGAGAGATAGCAGAGTGATAGAATGATAGGGAATGGGAGAAAAGGGACCACCCACTACAGGGACTGCTGAACATGTGTTCAGAGATTACCCTCCCTTGGCATTAGCTCTGAGTGAGTGAAGGAGTGGAATTGAGATTGTGATTTTTACGTGTGTGTGTGTGTGTAAAATGCCTTTGGACACAAGGAAAAATGCTATGGAACTTCATGTGTACAATTGTACGCGTTAAGCCTAGGTCACAACCAGACGTACGATTTTTTGGCCGTGCGATTTTTGGCGTTTCCCAAAATCGCTGCGTTTTTTTTTGTTTGTGGAGAAAGATGCACGTTGGCCGTAAATTTGTCTTGCAACCTGAAAAAAACATAAGCGCCCATAGAGTTTGTTTGACATGACAAAGAACCTCTGTGGCCGGTCTGCGGCCAGTCTACGGCTTGAAAATCAGCACATCACACGCGCGCCCTCCGTGCGTTTCACGCTCGCCCTCCATGCGTTTCTTACGTTTTTTACACGTAGACCGGCCGTAGGAGCACGTACGGCCGGTTGTGACCGAGGCTTAACCTTGCTCTGTCTTGCAATTGCACTCGCTGGGCAGGCTTTCCTTTTCTTTTCTGCTGGCTTTTTGCTTGCAGGAGCAGAGTCTGCCATATTTGCCCACATTGACTTGTTTTGATTAAAAGTCGGTCAAACACACCCCATGGTGGTTACGTGATATTGCTGCTTGCTTGCTTCAGCAATTTTCAGAATTATAAAATGCGGGACGCATTTTATCTTGGAAAAACAGTGACACATAGGGTACACAGTGTGTGCAGGATCGCAACATCTCGAAACTCCAACTGCTATAGACATAGAACATTTTGCCCAGAATTGAACTTTGCAGTCAGCACCTTTAAATGTATTAGATTTTACAAAACAAGCAATTAATTAATTAAACAAGAAACGTATTTGGTAACAAAGGTGGAATGTCAAATGACATATCATTTGACATTCCACAGAAAAGCAACAGAGAAAGGAGAAAGTAACAAGAAAGCTTTGTGACAGTGTTTTACTGACTTGCTCTCAAAAGATTTCTTGTAATCACATAAATGTCTTCCTAAGTTGCCAAAAAAAACAAAAACAAAAAAAAACATAGCCTCCTGTTTGCAGTATCGTCTTATTATGCAAATGAAACTTCTCTCTTTTCAGTACCCACATGAGAGTTGCCAGCAGCCTTTGTAATAGACAGACCACTCACCATGTCGGTGCAGAGAAGGAATATATGTGCAGAATTTAACTTGTAAAGAAATTTAAATGCTTCTTCCTTAACGATCACTTAGTTATATGCAGATGCATATGTAATGTATGGAGGACATAATTACCAGGAATTTGACTCTTAAGTTGTAGCTACTTAAAATGTAAATGATTCTGAAATCTTCAGGAGTCTTAATCGGCCCACGCAATGTCAATGAGCAGCAGCTGCGAGAGCTGATCCAGTAAAAAATGAAATCAAAGCTTTTAAGGCCCAGACAAATTAGCATGCATCAGGAGATGCAAAGGAAGGAGGCTATAAGCCTGTCATCTCTGTCAAAGGATATAGAATGATGAATGAGGCAAACAAAATTCGGCTCTGAAAGAGGTCTTTGGGTCTCAGCAAGACGCAACACCTTAAATGTCAAAACACAATTTAGTTTGACAAGTGGACCACCAACATTTGTATCTTACCTTTGTGAGGAGTGTGGATATAATTCAAAGCAATTTCATTTTTTCACACTGGAATCATTTCAAGGCTTGGAAAAGAAACACAATGTAATGGTTAACAATTCCGGCTGGAAAATTTATCGAACATAACCGCAGCCAATTCTGGTCAAGGTTTATTGTATTTAATTCAAAAGTTTGTTGCGTATGTGTGGCAATCACGGAATGTTTTGATTTTCATTTTGGTGCCCATGTTAAGAGGTTAGCGCAGTCACACAGCCTGCGTGATATGCATGTTTTAGGCGTGGCTCGTGCGTTGCTGCAGGGGTGTGTCATCTAGAATTTTGGCATGGCACCTATTTTTCACACATATGGCATGCAGTACTCAGCAAATTAGACAGTGAAAATATCTGCTGATGGTCAGATTGACATCATACCAACAACATTATATAACTGACACCTTTGACTATAGATTCAATATTAAAAAATATGAATATTATTTTTAATATTCTTTTATTTATTTCTATATTATTATTTACAATTGAGCACATTAAACTCTTAACCTCTGCCTAAACTAAATATGCATTAACATTATCATGTGTCAGTAAACCTGTTGAGAACGAGCAAACTACAAACATGGACACCTTGAACTACAGTTTCCAAGAACCATAGCACCCCCTGTCACCAGTCTATTGAAATCAGCTGTCACTCGTCTCCTTAATTATCTGTCACTGCCATTTTACAATTCAAACATAGGCACAAGTACAAAAGGGGTTAAAAGCAATGAACATACAAACGAAAAGGAAAAAAAAAAAAGAGGCTCATCTTAGGTTATAATCAGAAATTATGGAAGTTAGCTGAAGGGCTTTTTTATCTTTCACATAATAAAGAGATTTATACAGGATGTCAAACTCATTTAGCCAGTGTCTCATACATGGATCAGTTTTAAAATATCTGCATTTGTGGATGAAAAATTTACCAAATAAAATCAAAATGTTTAACAAAAAATCTTCATCATCCTTACCACACAATCCATACTTAATTGTTTTCCAAGATAAAGGAGGTATTTTAACTCTCATGGATTTAAGCCAGTTCCATAACTCATTCCAAAACCGCTGTACTGGATTGCACAACAAAAAGAGATGTTCCAAACTTTCTATGTCATTCTCACAGAACACACAGTTATTCACATCAAAATTAAAACGCATTCTTAGAAATTCGTTAGTTGGATAAATTCCATTTATTATTTTGAAATGGATTTGCTTCATTTTAGGGGGTAGGGGGAACGACAGATAATACTTTCTTATTACCTTAATCTCCTCAACCTCCAACTCATCATGAATGGATTTTCTTCTAACAGCACTTGGAAAGAGAATTCCCAATAGAATATTTCTAACAACTTTGTTTGAACATTTGTCATCAAAGATATTCATTCCTTCTATAAGAAGAGTTCTTAATTCTGGTGCTTTCTGAGTGTATAAAATGTTTTCTTTTACCATTGCCATCACTGGGGTTGGTATAGCTTTTAACATATTCTTGTACTCTCTCAGAGAGCATGTTATCTGAAATTTCCTTGAGAATTCTGAATGCTGCAATATGTTCCCTTGTTCATCCATGAAATGGGCTATGGCCCACACCCCTTTAGATTTCCATTCATCTAGGTATACTGATTTTCTACCAACCCGTATGTATCTGTTATTCCACACAGGTGTATTGTGTGGTGTAAAATTATGTTTATAAATTAATTTCCAGTACAACAGCACCTGCTGATGGAAATCAGAGAGCTTGTTTGGCAGTGTATTATATTCAAAATCGCAACTTAACAAAAAATCTATCCCACCCATCTTTTTAAAAATGACATTTGGAATAGTAAACCAGAAAGAATTCCTATTATTAATGAAAGATTTTAACCACTTCAACTTCAGGGCACCATTCATGACCTCAAAATCAATAACATTAGCACCTCCCTCTTCATAGTTTTTCACCATATCATTTTTTCTAATGTAATGACATTTATTTCTCCAAATGAATCTAAAGTTAATGCTATTAATAGCTTTGATCATTTTTGGAGAGATCGACAAGGAGAAAGCCGGGTATATAAGTCTTGACATGCTGTCCATCTTGGATAACAAGATCCTTCCAAAGATGGTGAGATCCCTCTGTAGCCATCTATTTAGGATTGCTTTACACTTTTCTATGTTATTACCAATGTTCTTGTTTTCAACTATAGTTTTATCTTTAGAAACAACAATTCCTAGATATTTGACTTCATTTTTAATCCCTATATTACATATAGATTGCAATGGGCATTCCTTCAGTGCAATTATTTCACATTTATTTAAGTTTAGCTCTAACCCTGATGCTTTAGTGAACTGATCAATACTTTGTAAGGCAAGTGGAAATTGATGCTCATCTTTTAGAAATAAGGTTGTGTCATCGGCTAGTTGGCTTATTATTAATTGTTTATCCAACACTTCTAAGCCCTTAATTCCACTGTTTTTAATATGTATAGCCAACAACTCCGCCACCAATATAAACAAAAGAGGAGAGCAACTACACCCCTGACGTATTCCTCTATTAACTTCAAACCTTGGGCAAGTGCCATGTCCTAAAGAAACAGAACTATTTATTCCACTATACAGGATACTAACAGCATTTATCATTTTTTCTCCAAATCCAAAGCATTTTAATGTTTTAAGGATGAAATTATGTTTGACAGAATCAAAAGCCTTATAAAAATCCAAAAATAAGATGTATCCATTCTCCTGAATTATTTCACTGTAATCTAGAAGATCTAGTACGAGCCTTATATTATTATGAATTGATCTTCCCTTTAAAAATCCTGATTGAGTCTCACTAATTATTTCTGAGATACCTTCCTTTAGTCTAGCTGCAATTACTCCTGAAAATATCTTGTAATCTGTGTTCAGTAAAGTTATTGGTCTTAAATTGTCTAATAATCTCTTGTCTTTACCAAATTTGGGGATGAGAGTAATTAACCCTTGTTTCATGCTTGACGTTAAGTCTTTGGCCCTTATACATTCTTTTAAGGCTTTATATAGTAAACTTCTAAGATCTTTCCAGAAGAATTGATAAAAGTTGGCTGTTAGCCCATCAGTTCCCGGAGATTTATTTGGAGTCATCTTCATGACCACTGTATCCATCTCTTCAATTTTAAATTCTGCCTCACATACCTCTTTAAATGACTCCTCAATACATGGAATCTTATTGCGAATTTTGTACAGGAAAATATCTTCCTGTCCCAAGGCATTACCTGTTGAGTATAACTTAGAGTAAAATGTGAACACTTCTTTTTCTATCATTTTAATATCTTTACATTCCTCTCCATTTATCAACAGACTTGTAACAGAGTTTCTTTCCTGTCTATTTTTCTCCAAGTTGCTAAAATATGATGAATTCTTCTCACCTGCTTCAATCCATTTGGCTCTTGATCTTATGAAAGCACCTTGGGCTCTTTCAAGATATAACTCATCCAACTTGGTTTGTAACTCTATCAAATCACTTTTCTCTTGTGCATTTAATATAGACTTGCTACAACACTGAGTAATGTCTCGCAATAGTTTGCTTTCATATTCCCTTTTTTTCCTATTTAGCTCTTTGGAAAAATTGATTGTATATTCTCTGATCCTAAATTTAGCAAATTCCCATTTCTTCATATTATCTTCAATGCCCACATCACTCTCTATTTCCTTGATTAACTGTCTAATCTTATTACAGTAATCTTCCTTGTAAAGTAAATGTGCATTAAATTTCCAGTATCCTTTATTCCTATACACCTTCTCCAAGGGATCTATGGTGATATCTATATAGCAGTGATCAGAGAGAGGGGCTTTGGCAATATTTGACTGTGATGTATATTGCAATACACTGTCACTTACCATCCAATAATCAATTCTTGATTTGATATCATTATTAGGTTTAAACCATGAATAGCTTTTTACCCCTGGGTTAAGCTTCCTCCAAACATCAGTCAAGTTATTATCAGTTACAAAATCCGCTACAATGTTATTACATTGCAACCTTCCTAGACGGGGAGGCCATCTGTCATCCCATTCATCTGGTGCCATATTCCAATCTCCTCCTACCAAAATATAATCTGTGGGATATCTCCTTTTAAGTTCAGCTATTATGTCAGTAATGTTTTGCAACAGTCTTTTGTTTTGATTATCATTATTGTAACCATAAACATTTACAATGATAAAGAATAGACTTTCATTTTTCAAAACCACTGCCAACCAGTGCCCATCAACATCAGCTTTATGAGTTATAATCTCTCCTGGATATCTGTTAAAACAAATGGCCACTCCTCCTGAGCGGTTTGACCCATGGCTGAAAAGAATCTTATCACCCCATTGATTGGCCCAAAAATTAACATCAGCTTCACAGGAATGAGTCTCTTGAAGAAATAAACAATGACATTTTTGCCCCTTGCAAAACAAAAAGAGTGCCTTTCTTTTAACAATGTCTTTTATGCCTCTAACATTTAAAGAACCAAACGAAACGCTAACATTAACCATCAATAGTAATCAAAACTGAAAATACTGTCAATAATAATACAAAAAATGTGGGTTTTTTTTGTTTGTTTGTTTTTTTCCCTCTCTAACTTAACTGAGATTATCTCAGAGAACAGGAATGTCCCATAAGAAACATAACATTTGTCCATCCAACTGATTTCCAGTGAAAATCTCCATTTAACAGGAGAAAACGTATAATGCCTGTAATGGCGAGCAAAAGGAAACGTCCGTGTCTATGTCATTTGTATAATGCTTAGGCTAGTCATCAGAATACCCTTCTAGTACCTCATTGTACAAACCTGCAGTTAGGTAATTATTTTCCCTTCAATAAACCCTGTCCCACCTCTGTAGTACGCCCGTTTGCCAGCCGCCCTTGCTGCTTGAATCTTTGGCCAAAGAAGCGCCCTTGAATCTTTGTCGGCCTTGCAGAGATCTTCGACGAAGCGGATCCCCATCTCCTTGCAGATCGAACAGTTCTTTGTCGTCTTCCATAACGCATCCCGGTGCAATCTTTGCGTAAACTGAATGATGATCTGTCTGGTCTTGTTTGCCTCCAGTCTGCCCACGCGATGAATTGAATCCACTATGTAGTTGACGTTCGACGACCACGTGGGGAAAATCTTGACTAGCAGGCCAATAACTTTATCACGTGTATCTTCTCCCTCATCTTCTTTCATTCCCCTAATTCTGAGATTCCACCTGCGTTTATAACGTTCAAGCTCCAGGACACGTTCTAGTAGTTCAGCATTGTCTTTTTTCAGTGTTGACATCTCTTTGTCTGTGTTTTGAAGATGAGCCTTGCAATCTTTAATCTCGGCCGCATTAAATTCAACCGCTTTCGCTATGGAAGCCACCATAACGGTATTTTGCTGGAGCTGAGTGCCAATAGTGTCTACTTTATCTGTCAATACTTTCAGAGCTTCCAGTACAGCAGACATACCTTCTTCACTGTCCATTCCTTGTTTTTTAGACGCTGGGGAAAACTTAGCCGGAGAGAATGGCTCTTTCCTTTTGACAGACTCACTGGAAGTTTGCATTTTGGCCGCGTAGTTATGATTGTTCACGATGTTCACGGGCAGAAGTGGCTTAGACGACATTCTTCAGTTTTTTCCTCATCAGGATACTGACAGACATTCCTCAACCAATACTAATACTTGCTGACGATCGTAAATTGGAATTGGATGGCTAAATTAAGCAAAATTTGGGACTACAAAATCCCGTTCAAAACATAAGATGCACTCGCTCCGCCATCTTGCCCCTCATTCCCACTCACTTAAATTCAACTTCAGGGCACAGCCATATTGCTATTTTGTGGGTGGTGTCAAAGGTCAGCATGCCATAGAATTGTTGATGGCAAGGCAGTGTCATTCAAATTCCTCGGGACGACACATTGAAAGGGGAGATGCAAGTCACTTCTGTCAGCAAAAATACTCAGAATAGACTGTTCTTTTTCCACCAGCTCAAGACATTTGATATATCTTAGTGTATCATGGTGAACTTCTATTCTGCCATCACTAAGCATGTTGTGACGTCCTCCATCATAGTGTGGTTTCTTGCTGCCTCCTCCCTCTCCAAGACCAGGTTACAGCGAGTGGTCCGCTCAGCTGAGATCATTCGTTGTCAGCTTCGCTAAAAGACCTGGGGTGGGTTTCCTAAAAGCATGGTAGCACAAAGATTATTGTTAAATGGTAGCATGAGCATCACAATGAACACTCTCTCTCTTAGTTAAGATGCTCTTAGCATGAAGAGGTTTTTGGGAAACCCACCCCTGTTCACCAACAGGACAAAGAGGAGAGCTGGAAAGTTTGGTGCTGATTCCACCCACTCAGGCAATCACCTTTTCACCAAAGTGTCACCGTGAAGGAGACTCAAGTCCATCACCACCTGCACTACGTGCCATCTCTCACATAACCCCAGCACCCCCAGTGGAGTCCATTTTAACAGAGACGATTCCATGTCTGGACATTTTCTCCTTTTCTACTTGCACTACAACAGTCATTTTTGCACTATAATCTCGTCTCATCTCATCTCATTATCTCTAGCCGCTTTATCCTGTTCTACAGGGTCGCAGGCAAGCTGGAGCCTATCCC
>JAODTS010000022.1:59990951-60001895 GCA_025399975.1 Arius gagora | reverse complement strand
AGAGACTGTTGTGTGTGAAAACCCCAGGAGATCAGCAGTTTCTGAAATACTCAAACCAGTCCATCTGGCACCAACACACATGCCACAGTGAAAGTCACAGATATCACAGTTTTTCCCATTCTGATATTTGAAGTGAACATTAACTAAAAAGTCTAAGTCTAAAGTCCTTCCTGCACCGTATGGTGCATTAGGTGGTGCCGATCTCCGTTTCTGTATCCCTCAGCCTCTCACCTGTTACAGTACATAGCTAGGGTTACAGTGGGGATCTGGTCCTCTGATAACCATGAGAGTTTGATTTGTATCTGCCTGATTTTATGCATTGTGCTGCTGTCATGGGCTTGGCTGATTAGAGAACTGCATAAAACAGCAGGTGGATGGGTGTTCTGAATAAAGTGGCCAGTGAGTGTATGAGGCAGCAGCACAATGAATAAAACCATAAAACCACTTCATGTAGAAACTTCCTTACAACTTTGTCAATAATACTTGTGGTATGTTATTTTCATGGTGATATTCCACCCACATCCCTCTTTTTTTATCCTTCACATATATAACTGTCTATTATGACTATTCACAGTCACATATACAGTAACTAGCTAGTCACTATTCACAGTCACCTATAGCTAACTAGTCACTGATTATTAATGTTGGCTACTCCATTCAGTTTAAATAAAGCACTAGCCCCTGTCATACAGATGGATTTGACATTCTTGTGCCTACCATAAATTCTCCTGAGTTAAGTGCGTGAAGGTGTGGAGTTTTGAGTGCAAGTCAAGAATGTACTGAATTTCGTTTTTGGTAGGTGAAGGTCCCTCCTCCCAATTTTCTCATAGCACATCTGAAATGCCATGCAACTTATGCCCATATAATAATTCAAATGGCAAAAACCCTGTGGAAGCTTGCAGGACCTCTTGTATTGCAAATAACAGGGGCTCGAGCCACTTATCCCAATTACATGCATCCTCATTTACAAATTTCTGAATTATGTTTTTGAGTGCCCGATTAAACTGTTCCACTAAGCCATCCATTTGTGGGTGATGGACACAGGTGTGGATAGACTTAATTCCCAGTAACCCATATAGTTCATGCAGTGTGCATGACATAAATGTAGTGCCTTGGTCTGTCAGGATTTCTTTCGGAATCCCGACCCGGGAGATAATATGGAAGAGCACTTCTGCAATACTGTGTGGTGAGATATTGTGGAGAGGCACCACTTCCGGATGTCGCATTGCATAATCCACCAGATCCATCCCAATTCGCTCAAATGGGGTCTTGATTAAAGGGAGAGGGCACAAAGGTGCTTTTAGAGTGGCTGTGGGATTTACTAGTTGGCATTTGTGGCATACCACACACCAATGACGGACATCCCCATGAATCTCTGGACAATAGAACCGGGCCATTATTCGGGCTAGTGTTTTATCCTGCCCTAAGTGTCTGGCCATGGGATTAAAGTGAGCTGCATGGAATACTAGTTCCCAATGGCTCTTTGGGATTAATAATTGGGTTATTTGTTCAAAGTTTGAGTGTCCTGCATCACTTGGTACAACCTACCGTATCTTTAATAATAGCAAAATAAGGGAAGGCCAGTGTTTGACCATTGATTACTCTCACTTGGTCAAATGCATACCGCAGAGTCTCATCTTGCAACTGCTCTAACAGGAAATCCTCAAGGGAATCCCCAAGAGAGGGAGGAGGAGCGGGCTGCTGCTCACTCCTCGTGTCACTCTGATGTGGTGCCAATGTACATGGGTCTGTGACAGCTTCTCCACTCAACACCACACCAGGATCTTCCCATGACATACTAGTGCAGGACTACATTTAAACTATGTGTTAAATGTTCCATCAGCTTTTTAAACCCTGGCCAATCAGTTCCCAAAATCAATGAATGGGTGAGAGGAGGATTAACCACCACCTTTATTCTATGCATTTGGTCCCGGAATAGAATACGGACAGGCACTAAGGGATAACTGTGAACATCCCCGTGCACACACAATACTTTCACCACTTGTGCTTTCCCCAATGCCTCACCTTGCACCAGGCATTGGTGAATTGAGATCTGATTACAACCGGAATCCACCAACGCATGATATGTATCCCCTTGAACACTGACTGGTATGTGATATGTTCCGGCCCGATCGGGGGCATCCTCTGGTGTGTCGGGGATACAGATCACATCTTCCACCTCCCTCATGGAGCCCTGATTCTGGAGATGCTCCAGCTCCCTGCTGCGCCAGCATACTGGCCCAGGCTTTCCCTCTGCACCAGTGTTATGGGCATTACTCACCTGAGGGAGGAGGACACAGAAGAGGGATATGGGAGGACACCATGGGTGCGAAGGGCCAGCTGGGGAGGAGCTGCGGTGGGGGAATAGGGCAAGGATGAGAGAGGGAGAGAGAGGGAAGGGACACAAGGAGAGGCACCTTCACCTTGTCCACCTGCTGTTAGAACTGCTGCCAGATGGTCCTCCTCCAACTTGATGGCTTGTTGGAGCGATGCTGGGCAATGACACTGGACCCATTCCACCGTTCCTTCTGGAAGCCAAGAGATGAACTGTTCCAGTGCCACCAGGTCGATGATCCTGTCAGCGTTGCAGTCTTCCGCCCTCAGCCACTGCTGGCAGGCATCTTGGAGCTGTTGGCCAAATGTGAACGGCCAGCCAACCTCCTCCAGTGTCAGCTTCTGGAACCACTGGCGATGTTGTTCCGGGGAACGGCCGACCTGCTGCAAGATGGCTTTCTTCAGATCAATGTAGATGAGCCAGCTGTTGGCAGGGAGCTGCTGCGCCATGAGCTGCGCCTCATCAGTCAGAAGTGGGAGGAGGCATGCCACATGCTGCTTTAGTGGCCAGCCCCACATTTGGGCCACTTGCTCAAAGAGTGCTCAAACAGTTACGTGGCTAGGATCACAAGTCCAGTGAGGTTGACTACTGCGACTGAGGAAGGCAACGGGAAACCACCTCAGTTTTTTTTCCCTTGATACCCTATTGCATCCATGACAGTTATAATGAATGATATGAGTAATGACGTGAACGGGACCTTAGCTATGCAAGGTGTCACATCCGGCAGGAGAGGAAGGGGGGCCTCTCAGGTCGTCAACATGCGAAATCCCTTCAATACTAGATTGCGAATTGGTACTTGGAATGTTCGTACAATGACGAGAGAAGAAAAGCTGGAGAATGTGAAACAGGAGATGAGTAGGTTGAGAATTCAGATCCTTGGTCTGACAGAGGTGCGCTGGAAGGAGAAAGGTGACTTTTACAGTGATGAAGTAAGAGTCATTTATTCTGGAGGAACAACGCGCGAGAGAGGTGTCGCTCTTATATTAGATCGCCATGCTGCACAATGTGTGGAGAGAGTTGAGCCACTCAGTGATCGACTTATGATGGTAAAGTTACGTGGAGAGCCAGTGGACATCATGATAGTGGTGGTATACATGCCTACCACCGCTCACACAGATGAGGAAGTAGAGGAGATGTATGAGAACATCGAAGAAGTTTTGAACAACGGGAAAGGGAATGACTATCTAATACTGTTAGGTGACTGGAATGCAGTAGTCGGCAAAGGGAAAGATGGCTCAGTGACAGGCCATTTTGGTCTCGGTACACACAATGAAAGAGGTGACATGCTGGTAGACTTTTGCAAGCGCAGAGGTCTCACGATTACTAACACATGCTTCGAGCACCACCCTAGAAGGAGATACACATGGAAGGCCCCAGGAGATACTTGTCGACTACAAATAGACTATATCATCACTAGAGAGAGATATCAGAACAGCGTGAAGCAGGCTAGGGCCTACCCAGGAGCTGACTGCTACTCTGATCACAACCTAGTCGTGATGCAAGCCAAACTAAGATTAAAGAGAGTAGTAGGCAGTAGAAAGATCAAGAAGTGGAACAGGGAGAACCTTAAAAAGGACAACCGTGATAAATTTATGGAGGATGTTGATAAATATCTTGAAGATGGGAATGCGCTCTCTGGGGACACCATGGAGAATAGGTGGAACCAGTTAAAAAGCGCTATATTAAAGAGCGGAAAGGATAATATCATTTATGAAACACGGAGGAAGGCAAAGAAACCTTGGGTCACCGAGCAGATGCTGGACAAGATGGAGGAAAGGAGGAAATGGAAGAATGTAAACACAGAGCACAGAAGAGTGATGTACAGGAAATTGAACAATGAGCTACGCAGAGAAACAGATTAAGCTCATGTAAGCTGGTAGGAAGGTCAGTGTAGAGAGCTGGAAGATCTGGAAAGAATGGGCCGGTTTGACTTGGTGTACGCAAAGGTGAAGGAGCTCTCCAAGGAAAATAGAGGCGGGAAGAAACAGGATAATGTGCTCAGTAAGGATGGAATCCTGCTGACAGAGACAAAGGATATTAGCAACAGATGGAAGGAATACATAGAGGACTTATACGCAAGTGAAGAGAAACCAGACGAGCTGCCCTTAGAGCTGGAGGAGGAGGTTGATAAAGACAGCCGTGGTCCTGACATTTTGAAGGAGGAAATCTTGCAGGCGATTGATCATCTAGCCGACAGGAAATCAGAAGGAGCTGATGGAATACCAGCGGAAATGTGGAAAACATTAGGGGCTGAAGGACTCAAGGCTTTTGTGGAGCTATGATACACTATCTATAATACCGGTATTTGGCCGGAGGAATGGTTGACGTCAGTGCTAGTACGTATAGAGAAAAGACCTCAAACAACAAGATGCGATGAACACAGAACCATCAGCCTGATCGTGCATGCCTCAAAGGTTATTTTGCGTGTTCTGACAAACAGAATAGAACCAAAAGCCAAAGCATTTATCAGCAACAACCAGTTTGGTTTTCAGAAAGGGGTTGGCACCAGGGAGGCAATAGCAGTTATGAGATTGCTTAGTGAGAGGTGTATCGACCACAATCAGGACATATACGTGTGCTTCGTGGACTACGAGAAAGCGTTCGACAGAGTAGACTGGGTGAAACTCCTAGAGTTGCTCAAGAGAATAGGGATCGACTGGCGTGACCGTAGACTGATCGCAACACTGTATATGGGTCAGACGGCAGCAGTTAGACTGAAGGACGGCTTGACTAATCCTGCAATGATAGGACGAGGAACCAGACAGGGGTGCTGCTTGTCCCCTTTGCTGTTCAACATCTATGCAGAAGCTATGTTAAGAGAAGCGCTAGACCAGGTGGATGAAGGCATTAGAGTAGGTGGACATCTCATCAAGACAGTGAGATACGCGGATGACCAGGCTACAGTTGCCAGCTCAGCCTGTGGTCTACAACTTATGATGGACAAGATGCAGGAGACTGCAACGGAGTATGGCATGAAAATCAACGCCAAGAAAACCAAGGTGATGAAAATCTCGAAACAGCCTGGGGAAGAATTCGCGGTACGCCTTGATGGTAAACTACTGAGCCAAGTGAAACAGTTCTGCTACCTTGGAAGCATATTGACTCAAGAGGGGTACTGCGACATAGAGATCAAGTCGCGAATCGCGAGGGCAAAAGACGCATTCTCTAAGAGAAAAGAGCTCCTGACCAAGTCGTTTAGCCTGCCGTTGAAGAAGAGAATAATTAAGACAGTAGTCTGGAGCGCTCTGCTCTATGGCTCAGAAAGCTGGGCAATGCGAAAGGATGAGATCAGGAGACTCGAGAGTTGTGAGATGTGGTTGTGGAGGAAGACCCTAAACATCCTATGGTCAGACAAAGTCTCCAATGAGGAGGTACTAAGGCGGGTTGGAGAAGAAAGGTCGCTGATTGATACAATTCGAAAAAGACAGAAAGCGTGGCTAGGTCACACCTTCAGACACGGAGAACTGTTGGTTATTGTGATGGAAGGAAGAATTGAGGGAAAGAGGCCTCCGGGTCGAAGAAGATGCGGCATGATGGACTTAGTGAAGTGGGAGGCGGGCTCATATGAGCGAGCTAAGAGATTGGGAGAGAGTCGGATGCTGTAGTGTCCAGACCTGCTTATATAGCAGACCACCAGAGAGAGAGACTTTGTCCCAACTTTTTTGGAATCAGGGTTGTACATTAAATGACATTATTAGTAAATGTGACCGTGAGCTGGCCTAGTGGTTAGCATGTCCACCTCTCGATCGCGAGTTCTACTTGTGGTTGGGTCATACCAAAGACCATCATAAAAATGGTACCTACTGGCATCTGGCAAGGCACGCTGCAATCCAGAAGCAAGTGGGGAGTGAAACTCTCATGGTTACCAGAGGACTAGCCCCTCACTGTAACCCTAGCTGAATAGGCAAGAGGCCAAGGACTATGGAAACGGAGATTGGCACTGCCCAATACGCCTTAAGGGCCTGGTCAGTACTGGGACAGGAGACTGCCTGGGAAGATCAGGTCCTGGCAGGGGAAGGACTTATGATTAGTAAATGTGAGTGGAGTCAGCTCATCAGAAAAGTAGGTTACTTTATCACAAAGTTTGGTATAATTTATTTATTTATTTATTTTTCACATATATAATACTTGAAGCCACATACAGTACATAACTGGCATAGACGTATTGTTTGAGTGAGTTCACACACTCATACTGAGTCACGTCAAGGACAGTACCTTCATAACGAACTCGTCATCTGAGCAATATATTCATCGCACATATACACATTCTGTACACCTCAAGTTTTCCCAAATGCAAAATAAGGCCATATGACAGCAGTTCTGTTTCGAATTCCAGGCCGAGCAGCTCTTATCATTGGCCAGCGAATATGTTCTCTTGCAGTGGCATGAGAGGAATGCTTACTCATGGCTTCCTGTTTCCGCTAAGCAGGAAACCTAAGGAGCAGCTCTGGGGAATTGGTGTCATTTTCATTTCTTATCTACATACATATCTCGGCCTCATGAGGAACTCCAAGAGAGAAAAGGGAGGAGTGCTTTAGGTGTGTCTTAAACACATATTTGAGCATGGCTTGTGAAACTGGAGTCTGTCTCTCCATTAGAGTAGTTTTAACCCCAAGGTAGGCAATTATTCAATCAAAAAATCATAGTCATAATAACTTAAATATATTGTTTTACAAAGAACGAGGCACTTAAGGTTGTAGATACAACTACTGTACTAATATAGTCGATAATATTGCCAGTGGAGCTTTCAAGGTGTGTCGTCCCCCCCCCAAAAAAAAAAAAAAAATCTTATGTTCTTGATACATTAGATGGCAACGTTACATGACAAATAATCAGTAAATTAGCTGATGATTGTTCTGTTTTGGCATAAGTACATGGTTCATTCACAAGTTGTTTTACTCGACAGGCCACCTTCAGTTCTCTGCTTTTTTAAATTTACTACATTTGAGTACAGTTAACTTTAAAACAATTCAGTAGAAAAAAAATCACAAATACTGTATATTGAAATATGCTAAATCTATACATGTATATATAATAATAAATCTCAAGTTTTACACAGCAAAAGCTAATATCTACTAAATACATCTTTGCTGGGTGGCATGGTGGTGCAGTGGTTAACACTATCACCTCATAGCAAGGAAGTTCTGGGTTTGAGCCTGGGGCCCGATAAAGACCTGTTTGTGTGGGTTTCTTCTGGGTGCTCCGGTTTCCCCTACAGTCCAAAGACATGTGGTTAACTGGCTACTCTATTAAATAGCCCATAGTTGTGAGTGTGTGTGTGTGTGTGTGTGTGTGTGTGTGTGTGTGTGAATGGTTGAAGGAAACGACTACTGTATTTGTCACTAGAAACTCTGATTGAAGTCAGAACAGCTATGTCACTGTATTGACATGGCAAATGCAAAGATTTCTGAAACACTTCCATTTCCATGTAGTGCCACAGCTGGCAGATCTTTCAGGAGCTAAAGACAAAGGATTGACATCTGCATTAGCAGATCAATAATAATGATGATCCAAGCCATTTCTTCAAGGTGCCACAGTCAGTGCTTGACCCCAATGTTGCAAAAAGTGCAAATGTGATGTGTCCAAAATGTGCTTGTAGTTCATGAATATTGTCCCAAAGGTAGAGCCATTAAAGAAGTTAGTTCCAGAAATGACATATTATACATCATATTTGTAAATTGTATGTCATGGTTCAGATATGATATCAAATGCAAGAGGGCCTATGAACTAACTTCCAAAGTGCTCCATAATTTTCCATGTGAATTCAGGGATAGAATACACTTAAATACAGAATGTCACTGATTGATTTCATTGAGCTATTCATGATAACATTAATTGAATAGGCCAGTTATAGAAAGTGTGCATCGCTTCACTTTCTGTCGCTTTCATTTTTCTGGGACGAGGCATTTCATCTGTTACTACCCCTTATGTCCTTGTATCTTATCCATCTGTATGTCTGGAGTGGATGCTGTGGCTAAGGCTGCATCTCATACTGGCCCTCAGTGGCAATGTAGAAATCATTGAGTGTGTCTTGCAGGTACTCAAACGTAGGTCTATCCTCAGCCTTTTCTCTCCAACACATCATCATTATGTCATAGAGTTCTCCAGGACAGTCATCTGGACATGGCATTCTGTACATCTTATCCAGGTTACGGATCACCTCCGGATTTGTCATTCCTATGGCAAAATACAGGCAATATTATATGAAGAAATTGCAAAGGTAAAAAAAACTCCGCTGTCAGCGGTTGGTATATATACTGTATATGCAGGGAAGATTAAGGTGCTGCAGAGTAAAGTGATCATGCTACATGTTACCTGGATAAGGCACTCTTCCATAGGTTACTATCTCAGTCATGAGAACACCAAAGGACCAGACGTCTGACTTGATGCTGAACGTACCAAAATTGATCGCTTCTGGAGCTGTCCACTTAATTGGAAACTTTGCACCTAATTATTACACAAAGATAAATAATTACATCTGCATCTGTTTATGACATATCTGTGTGCAGGTGTGCCTACTGTATGTGTGGGAAAGGAAGAGACAAAAATGTTTTCCACAGTTAAGATCAAATCTCAGAAAAAAAAGTGATGCAAACTAAATCTGAATGCGAAGGCTTTACATTTTTAGATTTGCGATTCAACTTTCCAACACCCTATTATTCCAAAGATGTCATGCAATTACATCGATTCAACTTTCCAACACCCTATTATTCAAAGATGTCATGCTGACATCTTTTGCGTCAAATTGCAGACATTAGTCATTAACCACTGTAACGGAGGTTTTTATTCCACCTTCCATATTAAGATGTATTATTCAGTAACTAACATGAATATGAAAACTAATAGGAAACCATGTACTGTAGTTACAAGAGCACTCACCAATGCGTCCTGTGGGTTTAAGTGGTTATATATAACAGCGATACATCTACAGTACACCACACACACAGCTCTTGTTTGTTGTTTTTTAATTTGCTAAATCGTTGAATGCACTTTGCATTTGCAATCAACTAATTATCAACAATTTTTACCAATTGCTGTATAAATTGCGTTAATGCCAGTGACCTTCAGCTATTTCTCAATAATCAACTAATTATTATATCACATCACGCACATAACTACAGTACCGTGCAAAAGTCTTAGGCACATGTAAAGAAATGCTGTCGACCAAAAATGGCTTCAAAATAATGAAATGAAATGTTTCAACATTTAAAAAAAAATACTATAAACAGCAGTAAGCCATAATAAATGAAACAAAGTCAATATTTGGTGCGAGACGACACTTTGCTTTAAAAAAAATAGTCTCAGATACAGTGAGCGGAGTTTGATAAGGAAATGAGCTGTAGGTTTGACTGAGCATCTTACAGAACCAGCCACAGTTCTTCTGGACACTTTGACTGTCGCACTCGCTTCTTAATTTTGCACCAAAACCCAGTAGCCTTCTTTATGTTTTCTTTTTTTAATCTGAAAAGTGCTCTCTTATGGAATATGCTGCTCAGATACAAACTTTTTTTTTTTTTCTGTAACATTTAATTTTGTGCTGGAAAACAAATGAATGTTTGGAACTCAAATGTTTTTGTACTGACTCGATAATTTAGCAGTTATAAAATAGAAATCTGTAACAAAGTTTGTATGAAAAAAAATATATAGGGTGCTGAAGACTTTTGTACCGCACTGTAGATTTAATGCGCGAGTGTATTTTGGCCTGAATTGAACATTTCACAAGCTTGATACCTTAATAAATATAATGATCATCAAAAAAAAAAATTTCTATATCTTTTTGTTTGTATGTCAAACCATTTAAACTGAGACTCATTTCTATGATGTACATGTCTCCTCTGTGTCAGATCTCCACAGCTGTACTGGCAGGACTGTACGTGTTCGAAGGCTTCCCGATGCTCATGATTGGAGTCGGCCTCTTCACTAACCTGGTGTACTTTGGCCTGCTGCAAACATTCCCTTACATTATGCTCAGCTCACCAAACTTCATCCTGTCATGTAGTAAGCACGGACAAAACAAACCTTATCATATGTGTATTTTGTACAGATCTCTGCCTTTTGCAGTATTGTTTTTATTACTCATTTTCGCATTTGTTGTTTTGTAGTTTAGTTTGCCTAAAAATACAAGATGGGTCTGTGCAATTAGATCACATCCCTGTTGGATTCTCAATTCTGATTGGTCAGAATGTGTTAACAAATTATAGTAGCAGCTCTGACAGTGGTTCTGGCTGCAAGGCAAATCACAGGTTCATATTTAATGCTGTTCAAATATTTTGTTTCTATAGTAACAACTAATACACAGAGACTTGTATTTGGGTCTGTCTCAGAAACTGGGTACTGTGTGGGTACCCCACTAAATATACTCAGTCAATAAACTATATGGTTTTGAATGATGTTGGTTTTAATTTGAAATAAAATGATGAAAGAAAGAATACAGATAAAACTAAATCTTTGATATGAATACTCTACTCAGAATTTGGCAAAAATTCTGCAAATTTGTGGAAAAATGGCGGCTTGAACTGGGACATGATAAACGGTCGACTACATCGCATTCCCTTAAAAAGGTTGTAGTCCACTGAAAAGTCTACAGTTATCACTAATTGTATTTTAAG
>JAODTS010000022.1:59951000-59961428 GCA_025399975.1 Arius gagora | reverse complement strand
TGTTTTAGGTCATATTTATGCAGAAATATAGAAAATTCTAAAGGGTTCACAAACTTTCAAGCACCACTGTAGCTTGCCTTGATGTTGTTTGCGTTACAAAAGTTAATAAAGCACATAAATGGCATCAGTGTACAAATCCTTGTATTTTGTATTTCAACAGACAATGAACGATTTGTGGATAAAGAGTGGGTTGCTTCTACATTTGACCCAACACCAATCATGTCAACATATCTCTTGGCTTTCACAGTCAATGAATTTAAACATGAAACTGCTAAACATGATACAAAGGACATATCGGTGTGTTACTGTTTAATAATATTCATTTATTTATTGCTACAGCATTTGTTCATTTTGTTTCATGTCAAGAATTACAGGGAAAAAAATGAGATCCATCGAGTGCAACACTGTATGAAACTGTTGATTTTGTTTGTACATACTGCTGTACATATTGATATTTACATTCTGATAATAACAGTTGGATTTACATTGAATTTGGAACTTCAGGCAAAATAAAAATCTATGTTTGACATCCATTTCTAATCTGCTTCCTGTGTTTTTGAAGGTCTGGGCCCGACCTCAGGCTGTGACTGATGGACATGCCAAGTACGCAATGAATATCACTGGGAAGCTTCTGAGCTTTTACGAGAAGAAATTTAACCTGAAATATTCATTAAAGAAACTAGGTGAGATTAATCGAATGGGTTAAGAAAAGTAAAAATGGAAGTCACATTTTAGTCATTGGTAACTTGCACCATATTTGCTTGTATTCACAGATCAGATTGCCCTACCTGACTTCAGTGCAAATGGTATGGAAAATTGGGGGTTAACGATGTACCGTGAATCATCTTTGCTGTATATGGAAGATGTGTCTTCTTCCTCCGATAAAGAATGGATTGCCACTGTGGTAGCTCATGAGCTGGCACATCAGGTACAATTATTCATATGTAATATTTTTATTATTAAAAAAATTCTGCATGAGACACTCTGTGTGATACAGCCAGTGGCACAATTTATGACACTAGATGCATACATACTTTTAAAGTTTTTAATTGGATTTATTAATTCATGATCATCATTGTTGGAAATACAGTGGTTTGGAAACCTTGTCACAATGAAGTGGTGGAATAACTTGTGGCTGAGTGAGGGATTTGCAACATATTTATCAGCATCATCAGCATTTGTATCATCAGATATCATTCCATCTTCAGTGATTTTTGCTTTAGGTGTTTCTCCATATTCTGATATGTCATCATCACATGTATCTTCTGCTGCTTGTGACTTACATGATTCTGCATCTTCTGCACTTTCATAATCATCATCTTCTGCTGATTTAGTTTCATCTGTCTCTCCAACATCTGCCCCTTTGACTCCATTCGTCTCTCCATCTTCAGTTTTTACGTTATCTGTTTCTCCATCTTCTGCAGTCTTGACTTTAATGATCTCTGTCTTATCTGATGTATCATCATAAAAGTTATCTCTATTTTCAACTGTTTCATTATCAGCTGGTTTATCTGCTGCTGTTTCAGCTTTGTTTGTCTTTCCTTCAGCATCTAATTCATCATTGTCTGTTTCTCCTTTTGCTGATTCATCGTTCATTGGATAAGCTCCTTCTGCAGACTCATGCTCAGATATATCTCCATCTTCTCTAGGTTTACTGATCTTTTCCTCATCAAATAAGTCATCTTCACCACGCTCCTTGCTTATTTTCTTTCTAGCTATAGCTTCCTCAGCTGACTCACTCACTTCTCTTTCTTCATTATCTGTGCTTTCTCTTTCCCTTGCTTCTGCAGTATCATCTTCTTCATCTGTTCCATCTTCTAGATATGTTATTCCATTTGATTTATGTCCTGCTTCTTTTTCATCTTCTATTATTTCAGACTTTATTTTTGGCTTTTCTGTTGCAGTTGTAGCTATTTCTTTCTCAGCTGCTTCCCCCTTAGTCGATTCTGCTTCGACTGCTGTATCAGGTTTCACTGGCATGTTCTTCCATGTAGTTTCAGTTTCTCCTCCTTCTTCAGGTTCAGATTCAGAACTTTCTCCTTCTGCAGCCTCACTGTCTTCACATGTTCTTGCTCGCATTGACTCATTTTTGTCTAATGTCTTATCTTCAGCTGTCTCATCTCCTGTTTCAGCATCTGATGTTTCAACTTCAGTACCTTTTCCCTCTGTTGATTCTCCTTCAGCTACTTCCTGTTCTCCAACTGTACCAGCATCAATTGGCATATTTTCTTTTGCAATTCCAGCTTCTTCTATTGTGTGCTCTTCTATTACAGTTTCATCTTCAACGGACCATTTTCCCTCAGCCATTTCACCACAAATCTCTTTCTGATCCTCTGTTATTTTAGCTTCAGTTCCCATATCTGCTGGTTCATTCTGAGCCTTTTCTGAAGTTGTATCTGCATTGGCCATCTCCAGAATTTCAGTTCCATTTCTTAATTCCACATGGTCCCAAATCTCACCATCAGCTATAGGACTTTCTTGTTCAAGAGTTTTAGAGGTATTATTGCCCTCTTTCATTGGGCAATGGTTATTCATTTGCTCAGGTTTATTTAGTTGTGTCTCAGAAGCATGCTCCTCAAGAGAACTTGAAGAACTTCCCTTCCTTACTCCCTGAGATTTGCTTCCGACAACAGCCTGTGAATATTCTTTTCCAACCCCTCTATCATTTGATATGTCCGATTCATTTTGTTTTTGTTCTATGGACTTGGCCTGAAGTTCTAAATTTGCTTTATATAGTTCCTTCTTCTTCTCCTTCATGAAACGCTCAAGCAAAACATTTTCAGCCAAATTTCCAAAGTCTATGTGTTGTTCCTCATTTTCAGTTTCCTTCACATTTTCTTTGCTATTTGAGGGAGCTTTTCTTTTTAAATGGAGAATTTTTTTCAAATCAAAGTCCATCATCATTGGTGAAGAATTCGAAACCTCCATCGCTAACACAGGCCTTGATAATGTTTTCTTGTACATGCAAGTGTCACATGGGCAGTATTCATCATCATCATTTTGTTGATCAGTAAAATCAGTCATCAGTATTGCTGTATTGTCATCATCAGTTTTTGCTGCTGGATCTATGGACTGCCTAAGATTTACTTTTAGACGCCTGCGCCTTCGCTCACTTAAAATACTTGATTCACGTGACATGGTTTCTTTTGGTGGCCTAGGTCTTCCTGCATGACCCTGGATTTTTCTGAGTTCATTGTTTATGCTGGCTTGTATTCTTTTATGGACTTCATCTCTTAATTCACATATCATGACATCAAGCTGCTCATTGTCATTTAAATTCCAGCGTACTTTAAATTCAGCCATTGCAGTGACATAATGTGTCATAAACTGCTTTTCTATTTTACTTAACAGATTCAGAACCCAGACAGGATCAGGAGCTTGAGAAACCTTTTCTGTGAACTGAACCATCTGCTCTGATGATAGGGATTCTGAACTTTTGCCTTCCTCGTCTTCCTCATGGTCAATGAGCTGCTGATCATCATTACTGCCATTTCCAGAGCTCTTGGTTGATATGGATGCTGTGTCAGGGGGTTCTCTTGAACTACACTCATTTCTTATTGTCAAATCTGAGACAGCTGAAAGAATGTGACTGTCTTGAATATTTCTTTCTTCCTCATTCTCTGGTGTCCACCGGACACGACTTGCAATATCAGGGGTAGCTGAATCTGATTTTGTTTCTATCCCCTTAAAAGCGTTCTCTGTTTTATCAATCTCTTGTACCACTGTCAGTATCTCAATGCCTTCAGCCTCTGTATTTGTTTGGGATTTTTGAGCCACTGTGCTATCATTAACACTGCTCTTTCCAAAGTCTTGGAGGCTACTGTTATTATCTACTCTTGAGGATGACTTGACATTGAATTCTTCATCATTAGACTGTTGATTGTTCAATTTACTTTTCTGTGTGGTTGTCACTTTTTCAGAACAGTCACAAAGCCACAGGGACTGAAGCATGTTCATGAGATCATTGTACTTTTCAGCTTTTCCATTTACATCATTGGGCTCAAAATCAAGCAACTGAAGGTTTACCAAGCTCTCTAAAAGTCCTCTTGCTGACGTGCTAAGCTTTCTTCCATACGCAGAAGATACTTCCGGTAAACTGTTACATCTGTCGAGTTTGGGACTAAGTAAAATTTTCATAAGCTGGACAGAAGAAGGGACATCAGGAGAAGGGCCAGGTCGAATGTTTTCTACAACTGCAAGGTCTTTGGCAGTTTCCGTCATATCACTTATTTTGCTCTCATTATTCTCAATTTCTTCAACTCCTACTTGCATATGTTGTGGCCTGAGCACAGCTGCATCAGCATCTCTTTCACTTCCATCCCCTCTTTCACATTGCATTACTTTTCCTGGCAACTTCAATAGTTCTTCCTCACAACTATCATGGACTTCATCCCCTACATCATATAAAGCACTATCCAGTGGAATATTCTTCAACCATTCATTCACTACTTCAGTAGGAGACGAGCTTGGTAGGATAGATGGGACTAACTCAGAGAAGTTATTATCTACTTTCTCTGCCAAAGAGCTGCTGCTGTGTCTGCAACTGGAGTTACTGTTTTTTTCACTTTTGTTATCATTGACGTTCCTACTACAATTTGTCGCAACCAGAGAATCATTACAGGTTCTACCACATACATTTAAATCTTTGGTTGCATTAGATTTGTTGGCATTTTGATTTGAGGAAGATGACTGATGATTAGAGACACTGAGGGACAAAACAGGCTCTTTGTATTTCTGTCTCAAAAGGCTGTTATCTGTTGAAACTGAGGTAATAGGCATGTTTGCCGAATGCGGCCTTGAAATCTCTTCCGTGTTTTTTTTAGAGTATCTATCATTTGAAAGATTGCTTTTTGACCGTTTACCTACACTGTATTTAGCATTAGCGTTATTATATTGTCCATTTACGTCCAAAAGCAATGATGTATTGGACATACTTTTTGGTCTGTCAGTCACTGCTGGAGAATTTCTGTCTTTAGTTTTAGATGATCCAACATCTGAATGAGCAGACCTGATGCTCAAACTGTGACTGGAAGATTTCTTTGATTTCCTTTTTGCAGATTTATTGTTTGCCACCTCATTGTCTGTTATTGGCTGGAAAGAGTTCTTGTGAGTACATTCAGATTCCTTGGATTTGTCTGAGACAATTGTCCCTGCTGTCAGTGAATTTTGAGCTCTGTCACCTGGTGTTTCCATGCACTGCTGATTTTCATTTTCCGTCGTTTTTGATGAATCTTTGCAACACACATCAGTTTTTGAGTTTAATCCTGGAGTCGAATTTACCAAGGACAAAGACACACTGTCATCCTCTTCAGCATTAACATCATATTCCTCTATAGTCCCAATGGATACTGAAGCACTTGCTGGACTTAAAACTCTTTCAGAAGTCTGATGGAGTGAACTGGTATTAGATTTTTTAGACAAAACACTGGAAGCCTTCTCCTCATTGTCAGCATTATTTGAGATTTCTGTCGCTGATATCTTTAAATCAGACAGGACACTATCAGACCTTTCATTTGAACTTTCAATGTCAGTCTGTCCACCAGCCAGAGCTGAAATATTAGTTTTCACCGATCTAGAAAATACACTGGATTTGGCAGACATGGCACTTGGTGCCCTTTCCTCTATTTTTATATCCCAAGTTTCCTCAGATTTGATATCATCAACATTTGTAGAGTGATTTGATATTATAGAAAAGTTTGATTTTTCATCTTTGGCCGAAGCACTAGATTTAGGAGAAATGGTGCTCAGACATATTTTCTCCACTGGTTTGTTTGATTGTGTATCTGACCCCTTTGATCTGACTGAGGTCTTAGATTTAGCAGAAACTGTACTCGATCTTTCTACCAATTCTTCCTCGTTTGCTCTTTTGGGTTCTTTAAAACAATCCAAACCAGTGTTCTTCTTTGATCTTTTAGATGTATTTGATTTACCAGACATGGCACTTAGAGTTCGCTCTGCACTCTGATTTTCCACTTCTGCAGGAGATACAACTCGTAAAGATTCACTCTTTTTGGATCTTGTCGACTTATTTGAATTGGGTGAAGCGAAAATGGAAGCTCTTTCATGCTTTCCTTCACCTTCATCCTTCGATTGGTCCATTTTTGAGTTTTTAGATTCTCTAGAAACATTAGATTTTGCTGATGTAGAGGTTGGTGCTTTCTCCTGGATGAGGTCTTTGGACTTGTTGGACAGACAGGACATTTCAGATTTTGAGGACATAGCACTTGCAGCCCTGCCATCTTTTGTTTCTTCATATGCACTATCAGTTTCGTGAAGTAAATCTTCTGTTGATCCTGTATTAACTACACCATTAGGTGCAAGGTGAGAGCTATCTGAAAGAATGGATTTACAAGACATGGGACTTGGTGCTCCTTTTATGTTCTCTTCATTGCCAGTGTCTTGTCGAGGATCCTCTGATGTTTTTGACTTTCTAGATCTTTGAGATCTTACTGATAATGCGTTTTGTGATCTTCTACCAGTTTGTTTAAATTCTTCCTCATTTTCACACGAGGCATCAGAAACTACTGACTTCTTAGATTTCACTGATGTGCTGGACATGATGCTTGCTGGCCTTTCTTTTGGATGGTCATATTCCCGTTGTGCTTCTGAAATCTTGCATTTTTCCAATTTTTTGGAAACACTAGATTTCGAAGACATTGCACTTAAAGGCCTTTCCTCTTTAGCCCCCACACCTATTTCCAACATTTCTGACTTGTTTGATTTTGTAGAGGCATATGATTTTGTGGACATTGTGCTGGGAGCCCGCTCTTCTAAGTTGTCTTCAAAATCGCCAAACTTGTCCAGTGTAGCCTCGGGAGTTTTAGATTTCTTAGATGGCTCTGAATCACAGGGTTCAGAAATCATAACACTTGTTATGTATCTGTCTTGTAGTTGCTTTGTTATTTCAACTGTATTATCATCTTCTGCAGCTCTCTGTTTGGATTTTGTTGATCTTACAGAAGCAGTAGATTTAGAAGATGTAACACTCAAGGGTCGTTTTAACCTTTCCTTTTTGACTACATCATCTGCTTCTTCAGGGCTCACTGTTGAAATTTTTGATATATTTGACTTTGAAGAGATACTGGACTTATTGGACTTTGCACTTGGGGCACGGTCCTCTGTTTCCTCTTCTGTTACATCACTATCATGTGGGCTGATATCCAAGATATATGATGTTTTAGATCTTACAGAAACATCACATTTATCAGACATGGCACTTGCTACTTGCTCTGTTAACAGTCTGTTATCCATGTCTACTGGTGTTCCTTCTGATATTTTTGTTACTGATTGGACTGATATGTTTGTCTTGGTTGACAAAATACTTGTTAGACTTTCAGCTGACTGCACTTTCAGAAGTTTTACAGAAAGGGCTTCTGAGATACTAGATTTGACAGACATGATGCTCGGAGATCTGTCTTCTATTTGGTCTTCCATTTCACTCAACTCAGAGGTCTCCAGATCTGATGTTTGCGATGATCCTGATACCTTGGACAGTGCACAAGTTATTACCTCCTCTATCTGGTTTTCACTCCCATTATCTAGGAGTTCCGAAACTTTTGACTCTTTCGAGATTGAAGATGCCATGGAATTGGACATTACACTTTGGGCTCTTTCCCCTTTTTGTAGTTCAGCTTTCTTTCTTTTTTTAAATAGCACCTCTGACAATCTGGACCAATTTGACTTTACCGAAACATTTAATGTAGGTGGCATGGCACTTGCTACTTCCTCTTCCTGTGTGACATCAGCTGTTTCTTCATTTTTGTTTTTTGCTATTGGACACTTAGACATATCGGAGTCAGTGGTCATGGCATGTGAGGTTGCTTTAATATTGCCTTCTTCTGATGCATATCCTACAATTGGATCTTTCATATTCACAAATTCCTGTTCGGCTCCAACATAATTATTGGCTATAATTAAGTCTGCATGTGGATTCGGTGGCGTTGACATGACACTTGACCTTCCCTTTTCATTTGTTTGAAAATTTTCGACTGTATCATCTGAAACATCATCACATGTTTTTGACAAATCAGATTCTGATTTTAGAGATCTCATGCCAGTTTCTATATCAAGGACATAATTTTCATTTAAGACATCTTCTGATTCATTGATTGCCTCTGATCTCTCTTCAGATGTGCCGTTTTCTATAGCCACATCTGTTGGTTCTTTATGTTGACACCTATGTGGTGTAGATGAAGGTGTGTTGTTTTTATCTTGGTCTACATTTTCCTGTGTTTCTGTGACAACAAACTTTCTGGAGGTTTTCGATTTCACTGAACAACATGAAGTTGCGCTTGGTGTCCTAGTTGATAATGACTGCTTTGGAGATTCCAGTGGCTTACTGGGTGTGAACGAATATGGGCTTACTATAGCATTTCTGGTTCGTTTGTCATTCGCCTTATTACTTTGGGATGCTCTGGAATTACTTGGAGAAAATACAGTTTCCTCTTTATCTTCATCCTCTTTAAGGGATGCTAGGATATCTGAGGAATTGGTTTCAACAGATAAGGGCCTTTCATCTTCTGTTGAAACCTGGGTAATCTGGACACTCATCTGATCTTGCTTTAAATGTTTAGAAGAAACAGGTCTTTGGTCATCTCCAGAGAATGTATGCATGCTTTCATTTTTTCCATAATTCTCATCAGTATAGCCTGCTTTCTTTGCCTTTGTAGAAATTGAACACGCTTCACTACGACTACAGCAACGACTAATGCTACAGTATTGAACTGTGTTGTCACCCTTATCCCCCTCCTCAACAGTCTGCTGAATGCAGGTTGCCTTTTCGATGACCTGCTCAGTGTATTCCTCGCATGATGTCGTGTGCACGCTGTTGATAGATTCCTTCTTGTATTTCATTTTATGTGATGATGCATTCGAGCTAGAGGAACCAGTGTGTCTCAGAGTTTCGTGCTCACTAATGGTGGGATTTTTCCAAATGTCATACTCCTGACAGTGAGTGCAGCAGTGTTGACAGTGTGGCTCCTCCAAATGGTTCTGGTAACATTTGGTAATGTAAACATCATCAGCTTCACTAGTAGACAGAGACTCCGTCTCTGAGCAACTTTCACCATGGCCACAGTGGGGGTAGTACACATTATCTTGTCCCGGAAAGGACACATTAAAACTGCATGAGGATTTCTTAATCTCAGTCGAGCAGTGCAATGTCTCATCATTTAGCAGGCGAAACCGCACTTTCATCTCCATTGACAAGCTACCATCTTTATTGACAAGAACCCGCTTCTCGATGTCATCATCCAGCATATTCTCTTTGGCTTTAGGAAAAGGACCAGGTGGAACTCTTTTCTTGGATTTCAGCCCAAAGTTGACTATAAACGAAAGACAAATATGACAGTAAATATACAGTAGGTATGAGGATTTATGGTATGAGAAATTATTTCATTTTCAATAAACAATGTTGGCTGCAAAAACCACTGTCGATTAAAGGAATATGATATCTACTCTTAATACAGAATAATACAATAATATAGATATTTAGGCACTGCCTAAAAGCAGAGCTCCTGATGAGTGCATGAGCAAAATTTTTGCAAGGGCACAAAATCAACCTGAATAGAATAATAATATTAAAGCATATGAACCATCGAATTGTGTAACGTCGTGTATTTCATGTCAATAAATTACTGCATCATCTTGTGCCAGTGATATCAAAAATGAGATACACATTGCAGTTATGAATACATATTTATTCCTTTCTTTGATGCCGCATGCCATGCACCAGAAAAAATAGCACGACATTTATTATGGTGTGACTCTGCTGGGTGCCTGGTGGACAGCAGTGAACCAGCGCGTTCACTTTACATCAGTACTATATAGTTACTATCCAATATCAAACTTGATATGTCAAATAGTTGTCTGGTTACATCTGTCACGTCAATGTATTTTGGAGCTCAGAGTGTGCAGCCACAGACTGTAAAGCGCATACAACATCATTAGGACTAATTACCATGCACTTGTTTGTGATTAGAGCGCAATCACTACGCATACATATAAGGACTCTCAGTAGCACACAGATTTTGCGAAAGCCTCGTATTTTGTATCACTTTTCTGGTTTTGACCCTGTTTGTGTTTTTGGACTGTGAGTATTGTATTATCTCTGATATCATGTCTGTGCCTCACTCGACCACTGCCTGTTTTTCGACTCTGCTTTTGTCTCCGTTTTGGATGTTTGCTAGCATTCTTTCAATAAAACTCTTCCTGCGATTACATCCGTCTATCGCCCTTACATGACAGAAACTGTCAGTTGTCCAACATGCAAGTGGACTAATAAACCAGTTTTAACTAGTTTTATATAAAACTGTCGTGAATGTTTGCCATAAAATGTGTTAGTAAATAATCCCACATTATTTTTTAAAAAGCAAATTAAAAATAAGCACTGGATACGAACCCATCTTTCTTATGTAAATAAACATACAA
>JAODTS010000022.1:42485562-42495736 GCA_025399975.1 Arius gagora | reverse complement strand
GGATAGGCTCCAGCTTGCCTGCGACCCTGTAGAACAGGATAAAGCGGCTAGAGATGATGAGATGAGATGAGATCTTCTGTCAACACATTGTTGTATTATTGCCACAATGCTTACAAAACCTAATGCCTCTGAAACAACCGACTGGATTTACTGACTAACTTGTAGAACATGTAGAATAAACGCCTGGTAGAATGTTAAAAAATGAAACACAACTGAACTGAAAAAGAACCATTGTCATTTTTTATTTTTAAATTGTCACACTCCTCCCCACCCCCACAAAGCAGCATGGCAGTGTTCTGACCCAGCTCTGGCAGTGTGTGCACACATGCATGTGTATGCTAATCAAGACAGAGCTGTAAATTCAGCTTGCTCAGAAAATAAAAATGACAATCCAACCTGCTTCAAACCCAGGTCCACACCTCGAGCTTAATAACTGCCCAACAGCAACACTGCTTTAAGCAAGACGGAAGTGAGTGATTATGCTAAGTGGCAAGATTATGCTAAAACATTTCCGAAAGAATGTCAGATAAGTTAACGTTATTCATGTTAGCGTAACTCTGTTTTTACATGCTAACTGACAGTGTCCAACTCAACTAGCTATGTGTAAACGTTAGCTGTGGACAAGGCGACGGCAACTTGGAGGCCAAATCCATAGAAAATCATTTGACTGACCAGACTGCATATCTATTGCAACATTATCGCTCGCTCTAAAAGCACAGGCAATTTCATTATAAGCTTTCTCTTGGAATAAAACATTTATATACCTCAATATGCTTCCGCAGGTCGGACGGCGAGTTTTTGTCGGCTGTGATGTGGTTCGTTTTAGGCAAACAAAGCAAACATTTAAAACGAAACGACTCTTCCTTTCAGAAAACTGAAACATGGGGTCATGGGTCATGGGTGTGTGTATTTCCAAGAAGAACCGCCTCCTTTCATTCTGCCATCAACTGATCGTGTTCAAATAATGCGGCTGAGAAATCACTGAACTTGATTTTATAGTCTATGGACGTGACGTGACTCTAGTGATTACTGATAGACTGTCTCAGTGTCACCTGGGGAAAAAACAATCACGTTTTAGAAAAGAAAAGAAAAAACATCCACTTTCAAAGCCACTTTATAGTAACGAGTAACGAGGACCTTGATAGAAATGTAGTGGAGTGAAAAGTATGATATTTGTCTTTCAAATGTAGTGAAGTTAAAGTCATAAGTTTCCAAAAAAAATAATACTCAAGTAAAGTACAGAAACTCAAAAAGTGTACTTAAGTACAGTACTTAAGTAAATGTACTTCGTTACTGCCCACCTCTGATGAAGGGTACAAATAGAGGGGACTGCCCCAGTTGTACACTTAATGGTACAATAATGTTTGTTTTTCTTAATTTTTATTAACTAAAAGACGCTTCAACTTATGTACAAAAAATGTTAAATGTATAAGTGTATAAAAAATAGCTGTATGTGGTGAGAATACACATGAAAGGGATAAAATGGACATACTGTACATCCAGACTGACAATCGATTCCTCACTATCTACCAGTTTCATGGCATTAACTCTGATATACGATGCCTGTTGTTCTCTCTCAAAGTCTTTTGTCTTTGGATGTCTTCTGGGTTTTGTCTCTTCTAGCTGACAGTAATAAAAGTGGGTCACCTTCCATTTTGTGTGGTTCTTTCAACAGGATGCTTTACAGTTTTGCCTGCGAATGACAGCAGAACTAATGCGACCCTTCCTTTCGTACAAACCACAAATGA
Source organism: Arius gagora (assembly GCA_025399975.1). Taxonomy (NCBI): domain Eukaryota; kingdom Metazoa; phylum Chordata; class Actinopteri; order Siluriformes; family Ariidae; genus Arius; species Arius gagora. Next base: position 42,493,988 of record JAODTS010000022.1, on the reverse strand, counting down.
CTGTTTTTCCTTTTAAACAACCACATATTGTACCACAGAGAGCTGAAATGCAGTGCTTTTAAAAGCCAGTAACTGCTTCAGATCTCTGACGTGTGCTGAGGTCAGGGGAAAGCAGACAGCCGTGTTTCAGTAATGGAGAGGGAGAGAAGGGAGACGGTCGTATCACTGTTTCCTCATCCTTATCCTGATGCTATTTTTAGGATGAGCCCTAAAGCCCGACTCGGTTGATTTACTCACGGACAAGTGGAGTTTGGTGCAGATTTGCAGACAACACTGAGATATAATCAGTAGCCCTGCCTACTTTTACTCATTAGCAAATTTTAGGCAGATAGTAATAAATATATGTTTAATTTTATCTTTCATTTTCATTGTGTTCCTTTTTTCCACCTTTTTTCATTTTTGTCAGTGTACCCCTTGGTGTTTTCTCTTTTTCTTTATTGTTTTAAATGTAATCATTGATTTTAGGTTATTTTTATTGACATGCCAGTATGCTGTTATTTCAAAGCTCATTATTTCAAGATCTCATTATTTTTTATTGAATACTTGGTTATTTTTTTCAAGATGCTATCTTATAATATGGACTTAATTTATGAATTCAAGGTGTACTATCTTAATGTTGCTTTAATCACTTCATAATTGCATTATTGCAACTCACTAGCTCGTTAATTCAAGATATAATGCAGTTATGTTGATTTAAATGATCATTTCAAGACATTATTGAATTATTTTGTCGTAATAACTCATTATTTTGAGATCTCATAATGATTATTGCTTTTCTTTCTTTTCAGTTACATTTTCATTTGTTAGACAAGATACTGTTGCCTAAAATTTCAGTCTTTTTGCAACACTTGAGTGGAGTACTTGGCACCATTAACCTATTTATTTTAATGTCCAAGCTTCAAAAGGCAGAAAAGTTCCTGGTTTAAGTCTTAAAGTTTGTACCTGCTTTTTTAGTAGAAACTGAGATTCTTGCAATATGGTGTACCTTAAGGTTCTGCATTAGGCCTGCTTTTGTTCTTTCTTCATAACCATTTGGACTTGAAATTCACAAATACAATGTCTATTTTTATTTTCATGGTACACAGGCATATTTTGCCTAGCAAAATTTTGAACATTTTGCCTCGCAGTACAATTGTTGATTTCACCCTGAAGGTTTGACTTGTATCTTATTAAACCAAAAGGATGTTAAGAGCCTTGATCTAATGGTTTTTCATCATCTGATGATGTAATGTAAGTGACATTTTTAAAAATTATTATTATTATTATTATTATTATTATTATTAATTATCTGAGAAACAGTAAAACACATTTCCAGTCTAAATCTAGACACCAAGACTGTGATTACAAAGTCACCAAAACATCTGTAAAAATAATTAATGGCTGTTGTAGCTTATAGGGAGCAGACGGCTAATTTCTGTAACAAGCTCCTTAATGAAATTACAGTTTTTATGAGGCAATTTTTATTAAACAAAACATAGTTGTTGTAATTGTATGATGAATAATGCTCATTATATGAGAAAACATGGGCTGAATCACAATGCAATGTTCTTCTTGTTTAAAAGTTGCAGAATTACTTGGAGGACTTTTCCTTGTTCAGCCCAGTTAGGGGAGAAGTATAAAAGCATGTTGTTGCTCATTAGTGTGGGGACACGACATAGCAGTCTGCTGTGGCCATTTTTCTCCAGGGAACGTCGATGAGTGAAACACAGCAAATTATGTGCTAAACTGTTATCGGTGCTGTAGCTAACATGACTGTTTAATAAAATAATTTGTTCCTAATTATTGTGGGAGAAGTATAGTTTACTTTTGTACTTATAATTGGTTGAGTCTTGTCAATTTTAGTAAATATCAATCTTGTAAAAGACAAGAAGAAGAAGAAGAAGAAGAAGGAGGATTATTTATGATTATTATACTGTGAGAATTCTGTTAAGGTTGAAGCTTGGTGATTCTTCATTTCTCTGATAAAATATCTGAACAAATATAATCCACAGTGTTGATAAATGATGTCCTGGTGTCTTCATTTAATGAGTAATTAAATGAGTAATTAAATTAACTATTTATAGCCATACTATCCACTAATATGCTTCTTTTAGCCTAATTGTTTACACTGTATTAAATTTATTGTAGATGTACTGAGAGTTAATATTCAGTGAATGTAACTGTTTAAATCCTGGGGTAATTATAAAGTCTTTAAAGCTGTCCTTGTAGTTCTCAGTGGAACATTGCCTATTTTTTGAAGAGATGGACTTGATTTCGACACTTCAGTCAAAAGGAAATCTTGGTGTCTAATCTGTGGGCTTGGTAAGCCTTTTTCATATCCTCCCTCACTTTTAGTGTTTGTATGCAGAGCTCTAGGACCTCTCCTGACCTTTCGATTTGTGTTCTTGGTTCCGCAGGTTCTTGCAAAGTCTCAAAGGGGGTAGGGTCAGGAATAGCATGGCATGGAGAACAGGAAGTCATAGAAAGGTCTGTATATTCATGAGGACAGTATTTGATTTTGACTCAAAGAAATATAGAAACTTTTTCTGCAGTTTCTAACAGTGGCAACTTTTTTTCACGGAGGGCACTTGTCGTGTGTCCAGGCTGTATGAGTCAGCTGGAATGAAAGACGGCAGCCTCAAAGGGAATTCACAATGAGCCTGGCTCAAGCATTTACATCACCGCCTGCCATCAGCGAGCCATCTGGGACTTTGGCTCTGACGGTGAAATCTTAATGTTCAAATTTCTGATGACCCCTACATGCTGATAAATACAACATTTTATGCCTGTGATGTCTTCCTCACCATCCTTTTAGCAGTTGGTGTGTGTCCTTTGGCCCTTTCCTCTTTCCAAAACTTGGTCTTCGTTTGCCTCCAGGCTAGCACTGCGTCTTGCTCTTCTTCCCCTGAGTCGCTCTGGCTCGGTCTCTGAGGCCGACTGCTGATTGAGCGCCTTGGCTCGTCCCACCCTTGGCCTGTGGAATTAGCTTGGTTTCATTGAATAATGAAGTGGAATGTGCACCCAGTGCTCTAATTAAAACCCATGGTCATTCATCTATCTAATTGCTCTAGTGCCTAGCAGGATCATTTCCTTCCCACTGTACCATTCCCATGCAGGGACTTGGCCTTGTGCCCAGTACATAGCAAAGACAAACCTGTGCAATTTCACCTGCAAGTGAACAGAATGAATATGGTGTATGCACAAATGTGGTGTTTAGAAATTTTTGAAAGTTATTTGAGTTTATTCACAATTGATTGTGAGATAAATTGACTTTCAGGATTCATTAAATGGAAATGGAAGGAAAGCAGTTTTGAATTCATTTTATTTGATGTAAGTTGAGTCTAGATTGAACAATACTCTATAGGCAAGTTTCTAGACAAAAGAGAACAAGGTTTTTAATAACAACACCCTGTGTGTTATGGGTGCTGGATGTGTGGTGAAATTTGGATCCAGAAGCAGAACACATACACAGACAGTAATCCAAAAAATAAGGTGGGTTTAATCCAGGGAAAGGGCGTGGCAAAAAGGTAAACAAACTAGATGATGAAACAATAGCAAGAATAGTCCAGGTAAAAAGGAGACAAAAACTTGACAAAAAACAAGGCAGGTAAGGGCAAGAAAAATGCTAGTGCAAAAAAACATGAACAAGAAAAAACACTAGAGAGAAAAACCATGAAAAGCATAAGAGGCACAGAAACGGCTAGAGTAAACAAACGAGACGTTCTGGCAAAGTCTGTTTCTGAGAAGGGCGCTTATAAAGGCAGTGGTGAAAACCAGGAAGTGAATTCAGGTGAGCGCTTGCTGAACAAGGAAGCAGGCAGTGGGAAGCGGGAGATACGCAAGCTCTGGAGCGGATGTCCGGGGCGGAGCATGACATGAATTCCTGTCCCGGATCCGGATCGGCGTTGACACGGGAGATACGCAAGCTCTGGAGCGGATGTCCGGGGGGGAGCATGACAGTACCCCCCCCTTCAATGAGCACCTCCAGGCGCTTTAGGAAGCGTGGGGAAGTCAGAGATGGGGGTTGGGTCCAAGATGAACCTGGTGGGGACCCAACTTCTCTCCTCGTAACAAAAAAACTGGAGACCAGAGGTTTTAGTTGTGATACATGGAACGTGGGGTGAATGCATTGCATGGTGAGTGGTAGTGCCAGTCTGATGGAACATGGATTGATTACCTTACTGATGAGGAATGGTCCCACGTATCTGGGAGCCAGCTTGCGGGAGACGGTTCTGAGGGGCAGATGGCACGTGGAGAGCATGACTCGCTGCCCCACCCGGTAGGTGGGCGCCTTAGAGAGGTGTTTGTCAGCCTGTCTCTTGGATGTTAGGGTGGAGCGTAGGAGTCTTCTCCGGGCCAATGCCCACATCCTGCAGTGGCGTATGAATGTCTGGGCTGAGGGTACAGCGACCTCCTCCTCTTGGTTGGGGAAGTGTGGTGGTTAGTAACCTAAGGAGCATTGGAAGGGCGAGAGACCTGTGGCAGATGAAGGCAGGGTATTGTGAGCGTATTCAACCCAAGATAGATACTTACTCCAAGAACCGGCATCCCTGGACACCATGCACCTGAGTGCCACCTCCAAATCTTGATTCGCCTGTTCCACCTGGCCATTGGTTTGGGGATGGAAACCTGAGGAGAGACTACAGGAGGCCTCAATGAGTTTGCAGAAGGCCCTCCAGAACTGCGCAGTGAACTGAGGGCCCCGGTCGGAGACGATGTCAGTGGGGAGTCCGTGTATGCGGAAAATGTGGAGGATGAGTAATTCGGTGGTTTCTTTAGCTGTGAGAAGCTTGGACAGAGGGATGAAGTGGACTGACTTGGAGAAACAGTCAATGACCATGAGAATGCATGTGTTGCCACCTGAGTTAGGGAGTCCTGTGATGAAATCCAGGGCGATGTGTGACCAGGGTCGATGGGGAGTTGGGGGGTCTTAGCAAGCCAGCAGGGGGTTGATTGGCTGTCTTGTTCTGGGCACATGTGTCGCAAGCTGCCACGAACTCCTGGATGTCTTCCTTGATCGATGGCCACCAGAAGCTCTGTTGGATGAGTGCCAGGGTCCGAGCAGCTCCCAGGTGACAAGCCAGCTTGGAGCCATAACCCCACTGCAGCACCTGGGTTTGCACAGAACGGGGAACAAACAGATGGTTACGTGGTATGTTGCTTGAGTTACCATCCTGCTCCAGGGCCTTCTGCACTAACATCTCTATCTCGAGTAGGGCGGCCCCCACCAGACAGCGTGGAGGGATGATGGTTTTGGGCATTCTAGACTCCTCGTAGCAGGAAGAGAATATCCTGGACAGGGCATTGGGTGTGCCATTCTTTGAGCCTGGGCAGTAGGAGAGAGTGAAACGGAACCGGGAGAAGAAGAGAGACCATCGGGCTTGCCATGAATTGAGACATTTGGCGGACTTGAGGTATTCTAAATTTTTTTGTTCGGTCCAGACAAGGAAGGAGAGATCTAACCCCTCAAGTCAGTGCCTCCACTCCTCCAAGGCCAGACTGACGGCCAACAGCTCTCTGTCGCCGATGTTGTAGTTTTGTTTGGTAGGGGACAGCCGGTGAGAGAAGAAGGAGCAGGGGTGGACCTTGTCATCACTGGCCCTCTGGGAAAGAATGGCTCTGACCCCTGACTCGGAAGCGTCGACCTCCACAATGAACTGTTTGGCTGGATCAGGTATGGTGAGAATGGGTGCTGTGGTGAATTTATGTTTAAGCATGGAGAAGGCTCTCTCTGCTTCCTCCCCCCACTTAAATGGGCTCTTGATTGAGGTCAATGCTGTGAGAGGTCCGGCCACTGTGCTGAAGTCATGAATGAAGCGTCTGTAGAAATTAGCGAACCCCAGGAAATGCTGGAGCTCTCATCACAAAGATGGGATGGGCCAGTCAGCAACTACCTCAAGCTTGAGGGGGTCCATCTGGAGCCTCGCCGGGGAGATGATGAACCCCAGAAACAAAACAGAGCTTTGGTGAAATTTACTTTTTTCTGCCTTGACAAACAGCTTATTTTCTAGCAGGCACTGGAGGACCTGCCAGACGTAACCTCAATGTTCCTCCAGGGAGTGGGAGAAGATCAGGATCTCATCCAGGTACACAAAAATGAAGAAGGAATTTGAGGAAGTCCCTTAAGACATCATTAACGAGTGCCTGGAAGACTGTGGGCGCGTTGGTCAGGCCGAAAGGGACCACAAGGTACTCGTAGTGACCAGTGGTGGTGTTAAAGGCCGTCTTCCACTCGTCCCCCTCCCTGATCCTGATGAGATGGTATGCATTGCATAGATCTAGCTTGGTGAATACCTTGGCTCCCTGGAGTAATTCAAAGGCTGTGGGCATAAGCAGTAGTGGGTAGCGGTTCTTGACCATGATGGTGTTGAGACCCCAATTGTCAATGCAGGGGTGGAGTGACTTGTCCTTCTTTTCCACAAAGAAGAATCCTGCCCCTGCTGGGGAGGAGGAATGGCAGATGATCCCAGCTGCCAAAGATTCAGAGATGTACTTCTCCATGGCTTGCCTTTTGATGGGAGAGAGTACAGTCATCCTTTGGGTGGCGCTGTCCTGGATAGGAGGTCGATTCCACATTCATAGGGTCTGTGAAGAGGGAGGAACACTGCTCGGGTCTTGCTGAAAATGAGTTTGAGATCCAGATATTCCAAAGGCACATGAGAGAGGTCAGGGAACTCGCTGGCTGAAGGCTGTGATGGTTTGGCAGGAGGCAGAGCGGAGTTCAGACAGAAAACTAGGCAGGACTGGCTCCAGCCTAGGATGGTGTTGTCAGCCCAGTTAAGGTGGGGGTTGTACTGCATTAACCATGGTAATCTTAGGACGATGGGTATGTGGGGGTTGTTCATGATGTGAAGGTGGATGGTTTCTGAGTAGTTACTGGAAATCCTTCAGGTAAGCGCAGTGGTAAGGTGGGTAATGCTGGTCAAGCCAGTGCCATTGAGTGTCAGGACAGTAAGAAGGATGACAAGAGCAAGTAGTGGGATTCCCAGACACTTGGCAGTGGCAGAGCAGATCAGGTTCCTGTCTGCCCCTGAGTCGACGAGCGCCTGGAGGTGGTGATGCTGGTTGTCATGGATAATGATGACAGGAAGTAACAGATGATTAGTGGGGGACTGGTTCTGAGCATTGCCCATAAGGGCCCCTTGATTCACTGGTGGGCTCGTCCTTTTAATGGGCAGGCTCAGCAGATGTGTCCCAACTGACCACAGTAGAAGCAGGCCCCCATGCTCCACTGCCAATGTCATTCATCCACTGACACCCGAACCCGGTCTACCTGCATGGGTTCGACAGATGCGACAGGAGGTGGAGAGGATGTGAAGCTGGGGCGATTCTTCTCTCTCCTCCATTTCTGGATCTGAGTGTTGATGCGGTTGGTGAGGTCCATGAGGCTGGAGAGGTCTGACAGCAGTTCCCGTGATACCAATTTGTCCTTGATGGCATTGGACAAGCTGTGCAGGAATGCGTCGATCTGGGCATTCTCGTTCCAACCGCACGAAGCTGCCAACATCTGGAACTTGATGACATAATCCGAGGTAGACTAGGACCCCTGCAGCAGCTCCATGAGCTCTTTGGCCACCTCCCAGCTGGACAGATAGCAGTCGAAAGTTTGCCTCATCTCCTCGGAAAAATCCTTGAAACTGGAACAAAAGGGTGCATTGGCATTCCAGACTGCTGTTCCCCACTCTCTGGCCTTGCTGGTGAGGACTGTTATTGTATATGCTACCCAGGAGCATTCTGTGGGGAAGGCCAGAGATAGCAGCTCTAGGATCAACGAACATTGAGACAGAAACAATCTGCAAGTACCTTGTTCTCCTTTGTAGGGATGAGGTGCTGGAAGTCTCAGTTTGTGGAGAAAGGTGGTGGCAGGAGCTGAAGTAGGAGATGGCTGAGCAGGGGTAAGCACAGCTTGACAGTGCTGCATCTGCATGGTGAGAAGGTTGAGTGTGTTTGACAGGGTGGTGAGGTTCTGGGTAATTTGTTGTAGGTCTTGTTGGTGGGTCCCGAGGAGAGCCTTTTGCTGCTGGATGGCCATTCTCAGATAGGCGAGTTCCGCTGGATCTATGTTGGCCAGAATGTACTGTTAGGGTGGGTGGAGGTATGGTGAAGTTCAGATCCAAAAGCAGAACACAGACAGTAATCCAATAAATAAGATGATTTAATACAGGGAAGAAAGGGCATGGAAAAAGGTAAACAAACAGGACAAAAAACAAATGGCAAAAATAAACCAGGCAAAATGAGAACAAACAACTTGACAAAAACATTAGACAGGCAAAGACAAAAATGTTAGCGCAAAAAAACGTGAAAAAGAAAAGGCCCTTAGTGCAAGAAACCATTAATCAGAAATAACCGTTAGTGCGGGCGGCACGGTGGTGTAGTGGTTAGCGCTGTCGCCTCACAGCAAGAAGGTCCTGGGTTCGAGCCCCGTGGCCGGCGAGGGCCTTTCTGTG
>JAODTS010000022.1:41322033-41332236 GCA_025399975.1 Arius gagora | reverse complement strand
GCTGGGATAGGCTCCAGCTTGCCTGCGACCCTGTAGAAGGATAAAGCGGCTAGAGATAATGAGATGAGATGAGACAAAGTAAAACAGCTGAATTAACATCCTCCAGGAGTAGTGATTCCATATTTTTTGCCAGGGGTTGTATGTATGCTATATTTACTGTATGGACATGGGATCAGAAAGCTATTTTATTTATAAGCAGTAGCCACATGGACCCATAGGGTACCTATTTTCTTAGATATGAATGACGCATGAGGTTGTTGGATATTACAGAGACACACTACACTCCTTCGCCAGCGCTGTCTCTCATGGACTGGTCCTCCTGCAGTAGTCGGGCAGTGTGCGTTCATCTGTTTTCGAGGGGGTGCAATTTTTCAGATTTACGTTTCCGGAGGTAACCTTGCTGGTTTCTCCAAAATGACCTCCCAAAGTGTTAGTTTAGCCGAACAGCACTCCTCCTTGTTTTTAGTGCTAATCTGTAATAATAATAAGTGGCTGATGTTTTAGCAAATGCCAGTTGTATTTCTAAATAAAATTATTGATGGAATTCATGACCTGGAACGGGTTTGAGTTCCAGTGAAGGGAAATTGAAACACCTGTTGAATCATGTGTGTTTTAATAAACATGTTTAAAATACCTTCAGGGGAACATCTGTGCTTATTAGTAAATTATTTTTGTGCCATTTGTGTTACGATGTTCTTTAAAGGGTCTGTATCGTGTTCTGGTACGCCCATGGCGGTGGCACGGATATATTTTGCACCCAGGATTCCTTTCGGTCCTTTATTTATAAACCCGCTTGCTTTCAGTTCTTGAGGTTTGGATTAAATTTAAGTAAGCTTGAGTTTGAAAATGATGAGAACTAGGTCATGAATATAATCGCTTGGGCAATAGAAGGATGTGATTCCTGTGTCTGTAAAAAAAAAAAAAAAGGATGGCTCTGCTAGAAAGGTGGGTGGTTTGGGGATATTTTTCTTCAGTGTGTGTGTGTGTGTGTATTGCAGCAGTTTGTGGACGCAACATTGCCACACGTTTCTGCTTGGTTGAAACCACTTCCTCACCTCTTAACTTTGCCTATTACCAATTTACATTTACACACACACCAATTTTTGTCTTTTAATATAATTTATATTCTCCCATGCAACCGTTCAGATATCAGTAACGTGAACAATGGAGTGTCGAGGAGAGACTCGTGTTTGCGGGTATGGTTTAATGTGTGTGTGTGTGTGTGTGTAATGTAATATATATATATAATTTTTTAAATCTATCTATCTATTTATTGATGCTCTTCTACATTTGTAGGTGGTTGTGTACAGTCAGTCTTGTTTATACTCTGTTTCATGTAAAGCCACTTGTGCTGAACCCCTCAAAAAAACTCCCATCGTGTTCTCGATGTTGTTGTGTACCAGTAATCTTTATCAGCTGAAGTAAACATATCGTACCATCTGTACTTTTTATTCTAATCATTTTGAGCTACTTTGTGGCTTGGCAAAGTCATTCTGAGCTTTCAAAAACTGAAATGAGCAAAAAAATAAATAAAAAAAAGAAAGGAGGAGGTTGAAGCCAGTCAGCTCCTGTGTGTATATGTGTGTGTGTGTGTGTGTGTGTGTGTGTGTGTGTGTGTGTTTGGTTGGGAGTTACAGGCAAAGGGGGGCACAGGCCTCTCTCGTATCTGTGGTTAAGTGTTTGGCAGGTTATTGTTGTAAAGTAGTGCTTTCTGTGACAGGTGTCTGGAAAGTACCAGCGTGTCACACCAATAACAGAACCGTGTGTGTGTGTGTGTTTTGCTATACTAACAAACAAATGAGGACTAGTCAATCAAATGAAGTCAGTTCTGTTGTCATCGCTCTCACCATAGCCAGGTGATGAAATGTAAGAAATAAAATCCAGTTCCAACAAAATCAGGAAAAAAAAAAAGAAAATCACAATAAATACAAAGCGTAAACTCGACATAAAGAGCACAGGAGAGTATTCTGATGATGATACGCTCTCTTGATGATGTTTGACGATTAAACTCTGAGAAGCAGTATGAATGTGTGTGTGTGTGTATGTGAAATAAATAGAACTTAATGCAGAGAAGAGTGTAAAGTGAAGACATCAGCTTTGCTTTTCATTCCGGGTTCATTTCTTTTCATTTGCTGATTGAAGGATTTTTGTCTTCATTACCTGACCAAGAGGACCTCTGCCCGATCAGATTCGAGCATTTTATTGAATGAATTTCTTTAGTAAACAAGTTGTACAAAGACACGTGTGTGTGTGTGTGTGTGTGTGTGTGTGTGTGTGCGTGTGTGCGCACGCACACACACAGACACTTATGCACACGGCTCGTTCCTTGTTGTCAGATTCCTCTTTTTCATTCTCTGAATGACTGAAGGTCTGCTCCTCAGTGTTCTTTTCAGTTTAAAACAAGAGTAGACCCGTATAAAAGTAAGCATTGTTGGACGAGCAGGGAGACAAAAAGGCTTTTTCTTGATCAGCTCGCTGCTCCTTGTTCCTTGCGGAAGAGTGTAACACCTGTAACCACACACACACACATAAACACACACACACAAACCCAGCCCCCATGAGTTCATCAGCTGCCACTTCACCGCTCTGAGCTGCTTTTAAAGTTCCTGTTTGTGAGTGAGACTGGTCTCTCTCTCTGTCTCTCTCTCTCTCAGCGTGATGCTGCCCTCATCCAGAGCTCGGTGCTCGGTGCTCGCGCTCCTCTCTCCATGGTAAACGGACAGCCGAAGAAGCTCGTGGTGGTCGAAGGTATGGAGGCTTGTGTGTCTCAGACACACACTCCACACACTCCGCAGCACAAGAAACGACCCGAGGACTTCAAGTTTGGGAGAATCCTGGGAGAAGGCTCCTTCTCAACTGTGAGTCGAGTCACAATGCTGCACTTCAGCTGTGAATGGAAATCTCCTCGTGAGCAGGTTTTAGGTTGTTGTTGGGTTTTGTTTTGCTTTTTTTTTTTCTCGTCTTCTGAAAACACACCTCTGGTTTCTTCTGATTTTTCAGGTGGTTCTAGCAAAAGAGCATTCTACAGGAAAAGAATACGCAAGTAATGCCTGCTTCATGTGCTCGACTTGCATACAGCGTCTGAGGCTTTATAACTGCTTTAAACTCCAAGCGTATTTTTATTGTGATTTCAGTCAAGATTCTGGAGAAGCTGCACATCAGGAAGGAGAATAAAACGCAGTATGTCCAGAGAGAGAGGGATATCATGTCGAGTATCGATCATCCCTTTTTTGTAAAGCTCTACTTCACATTTCAGGATGCTGACAAGTTGTGTATCCTTTTTCTTTTCATTCATTCATTCATTCAATCAGTGTTGTGAAATGTTTGACCTGATCCACATTGTTTCCTGGCACCAATCTCATGATTTAATCCTTAATTTCCTGAACATATGTCAGATTTCGGACTTAGTTACGCGAAGAATGGTGAACTACTCCGCTACATTCGCAAAATAAGCTCTTTCGATGAGACCTGCACCCGCTTTTACGCCGCAGAAATAGTCTGCGCTCTTGAATATCTTCATTCCATAGGAATCATTCACAGGTAATTCTTGAGCATGGCTTGCTGAGTCATTACATCATTACACAGAGTCGCTGTTTATAGTCCATAAGTTGACTTTTGGGTTTTTTTATAAAGCCTTTTTGTTGGCTTTCACTGCGTTCTGTTTCTTTTAGGGACCTGAAACCAGAGAATATTTTACTCAACGAGGAGATGCACATTCAAATTGCAGATTTTGGAACGGCAAAGAGGCTTTCTTCGGATAGCGCTCAAAGTAAACAGCTTCCTCGTTTCCTTCTCCACTTTGTTATGATGATAACTTAGCTTAAGCTTTCACTAGGTCAGCTCTTTGTCTGTCTACATGACTATTTTATTGCACTGCACAACTCTAGCACCTTCCCCTCCTCTCCAAAACACACACACAGTACAATACCACTCAAAAGTTTGGACACAGCTTCTAATTCAATGGTTTTTCTTTATTTTTATGAATTAAAAGTCACTTCATGGCTTAAAGTAATGATGGACGTCGTTTCTCTTTATTTAGTTGTTCGGTTCTTGATGTAATATGGATTACTACAGTCATGGTGTTGAATAGGGCTGTTTACTGTGTGTTTTATTATTTACTGTTTGATCTCGAAAGCATTAAGAAGGAAAGAAACTCGTCCACTAATTAACTTTTGACGAGGCACACCTCTTAATTGAAAAGCATTCCAGGTGACGACTTCATGCAGTTGGATAAGATAATGCCGATAATGTGGAAAGTGTCATCGAGGGAAACGGTTAAGAATGTAAAATATCAAACATATATTTAAGGTTTTTTTGGGCTTTTTTCACCTTTATTGGATAGGACAGTGTAGAGACAGGAAATGAGCAGGAGAGAGAGATGGGGAGGGATCGGGAAATGACCTCGGGTTGGAATCGAACCCGGTGGGACTCCATTGTTTTACTGGGGTACTTCAATGCTCACGTGGGCAATGATGGTGAGACCTGGAGGGGTGTGATTGGGAGGAATGGCCTGCCTGATCTGAACCTGAGCAATGTTCTGTTGTTGGACTTCTGTGCCATGCACGGTTTGGCCATAACGAACACCATATTCGAGCATAAGTGTGTCCATAAGTGTACGTGGCACAAGGACACCCTAGGCTGTAGATCGATGATTGACTTTGTAGTCGTTTCATCTGATCTGCGACCGTATATCTTGGACACTGGGGTGAAGAGAGGAGCAGAGCTGTCAACTGATCACTACCTGGTAGCGAGCTGGATCAGATGGCAGGGGAGGAGGCCGGACAGACCTCATAGGCCCAAACATGTAGTGAGGGTATGCTAGAAACGTCTGGAGGAGGCTCCCGTCCATCAGATCTTCAACTGCCACCTCTAGCAGAACTTCAACTGCATACCGGGGAAGGATGGGGACATTGAGTCCGAGTGGACCATGTTCTGTACCTCCATTGCTGAGTTGGCTGTGCAGAGCTGCGGCTGCAAGGTCGTTGGTGCCTGTCGTGGTGGTAATCCCCGAACCTGGTGGTGGACACCTGCAGTGAGGGGAGCCGTCAAGCTGAAGGATTCCTAACAGGCTTGGTTAGCCTGTGGGTCTCCAGAGGCAGCTGACAGATACCGATGGGCCATACGGAACGTGGCTCTGGTGGTCGCTGAAGCAAAAACTCTGGTGTGGGATGAGTTTGGTGAGGCCATGGAAAGTGACTTTCGGTCAGCCTTGAAGAGATTCTGATAAACCGTCCAGCGGCTCAGGAAGGGGAAGCAGTGCTCTGTCCTGACTGTTTATAGTGGGGATGGAGTGCTGTTGACCTCTACTGGGGACATTGTCTGGTGGTGGAAGGAATACTTTGAAGATCTCCTCAATCCCACCTTCATGTTGTCCGAGGAGGACGCAGAGTCTGAGGGTGCTTGGGAGAACTCGTCCTTCACAGGGGCTGAGGTTGCCAAGGTGGTTAAAAAGCTCCTTTGTGGCCAGGTTCTGGGGGTGGATGAAATTTGTCCTGAGTTCCTGAAGGCGCTGGATGATCGGCTGTCTTGGCTGACACGCCTCTTCAACACTGTGTGGAGGTCAGGGACAGTGCCTCTGGATTGGCAGACTGGGGTGATGGTCACCCTTTTTAAAAAGGAGTGTGTTCCAACTATAGGGAGATCACACTTCTCAGCCTCCCTAGGAAAGCCTATGCTGGGGTGCTGGAGAGGAGAGTCCAGTCGATAGTTGAACCTCGGATTCAGGAGGAACAATGCAGTTTTTGTCCTGGTCGTGGAACACTGGACCAGCTCTTTACCCTTGCAAGGGTACTGGAGGGTGCATGGGAGTTTGCCCAACTGGTCTACATGTGTTTTGTGGACCTGGAGAAGGCTTACAACCGTGTCCCTCGGGGTGCCCTGTGGGGGGTGCTTTGGGAGTATGAGGTTTGGGGCCTACTGCTGTGGGCCATTTGGACCCTGTATGACCAGAGCAGGAGTTTGGTTCGCATTGCCAGCAGTAAGTCGGGCTTGTTCCTGGTGCATGTGGGACTCCGCCAGGGCTGCCCTTTGTCACCAGTTCTGTTCATAACTTTTCTGGACAGAATTTCTAGGTGCAGCCAAGGGGCAGAGGGTGTCTGGTTTGGTGGCAGCGGGATCACGTCTCTGCATTTTGCAGATGATGTAGTCCTGTTGGCTTCATCAGTCTGTGACCTACAGCATGCTCTGGGATGGTTTGCAGCTGAGTGTGAAGCGGCTGGAATGAGGATCAGCACCTCCAAGTCCGTGGCCATGGTGTTCAGCTGGAAATGGGTGGAGTGCCTACTTCGGGTCGGGGGGAGTTGCTACCTCAAGTGGAGGAGTTTAAGTATCTCGGGGTCTTGTTCACGAGTAAGGGTAGGGGGGAGCGGGAGTTGGACAGATGGATCAGGGCAGCGTCAGTAGTGATGCGAACACTAAACTGGTCTGTTGTGGTGAAGCGAGAGCTGAGCCAAAAGGCAAAGCTCTCAATTTACTGGTCCATCTAGGTTCTCACCTTCACCTATGGTCATGAGCTGTGGGTAGTGACTGAAAGAATGAGATCACGGATACAAGCAGTCGAAATTAGTTTTCTCCGCAGGGTGGCTGGGCTCTCCCTTAGAGACAGGGTGAGAAGCTTGGTCATTCGGGAGAAACTCAGAGTAGAACCACTGTTCCTCCACATTGAAAGGAGTCAGTTGAGGTGGTTAGGGCACCTTATTAGGATTCCCCCTAGATGCCTCCCAGGGGAGGTTCTCTGGGCATGCCCCACCGGGAGGAGACCCCAGGGCAGACCCAGGACATGCTGGAGAGATTACATCTCTCGGCTGGCCTGGGAACACCTCGGTATTCCCCTGGAAGAGCTGGTGGAGGTGGCCAGGGAGAAGGAAGTCTGAGCTGCTTTGCTTCGGCTACTACCCCCGCGACCCGGACCCGGATAAGCAACAGAAAATGGATGGATGGATGGATGGATGGATACATATGTAACTGCATTCCTATGAATTTCTACTGACTGCCCGAGGTGGTGCTTTAAGCACCTGGATGTCCATCACATGTACATGCAGGTTGAGTGTTTTGTATCAACAAAATCACCTATGACCTGGGTGACGTATACCCCTTGCCCCAGCACTAAAGGCATGTTCAACCAGAAAGTGACCTCTTGGCAATCTTCTCGCAAGTATTCCAAGTGACTGCCAAGCTCTGGCTGTCGTCTGAAATTCATAGAATCATGGTTACATACGTAACCATTTTATTTCATTTCTACTGGCTGCCAAAGGCAGTGCTTTAAGCACCTGGATGACTAATTCCAACAAGGAAGACCTATTTGCCCCTTTAAGAACGCTGTATAGGAATAGGAAGAATGGCTGTTGCCACTGGGTTGTGAGAAACCACATTAACCCTATAGAATCTTGCAAATGTGCAGGTTGATGTCCATGATGCAGCTGCACAGATATCTGAAAGAGGAACCGCTCATAAGGCCACCCATGGCACAGACACATTCCTCGTTGAGTGACCCCTCACATGAGAGATTGGGAGACCACTGCCCTTATAGGCATAAACAATAGCGTCTACAATCCATTTCGACAGCTACTGTTTGGACAAGGCATGACCTCACCTATGCCCTGTATGACAGACAAACAGTGAATCTGACTGCCGGAAGTCAGCAGTGGTTTGAATGCAAGTTTTTAATGCTCACGCTGGGCATGCTAAGTATGCACTTTGCCCTTGCTCATCCTCTTGAGTTGGGGGCTGAAAAGCTGCCAGACTGAGGAGCTGGTTTGTGTAAGAAGATAAAAAGGTCTTTGGGAGAAAGGAAGGGTTAGGCCATAAGGTTACCCCGTGTCACCAGGAGTCCAATGTAGGCACTCTTGGCTCACTGATAAGGCATGCAACTCCCCTACTCATCTGGCCGAAGCCATAGCTAAGACTGTCTTCATAGACAAATACTTCAATTTCAACCTTTCTAGAGGTTTTCAACCTTTAATATGAAGGGCAAGTCTCAAGAGGGTACTGGGTTTCTCCGAGGTGGTCTTAGCCTTTGCGCACCCTTAAGAAAGCGTGTCACAAGAGTATGGGACCCAACAGTCATTCCATCTACCCTGTTATGCATGGCTGAGATGGCAGCTATATAAACCTTGATGGTGGAGGCTGCAAGGCCTTTGTCAAGGTGGGACTGGAGAAAACTGAGGATTACTGGTATAGAACAGTGTGTCGATTCCTGATCTTGTGCATGGCACCATTCAGAAAAAAGCTTTCATCTGTTAGCATAGAGCGCGTTGGTGGAAGGTGCCCGGGAGCTGTTGATGGATCGCACAACTGCTGGATTACAGGATTCTAACAATGGTTCTGGCCCTTCAAAGGTTGCAGCCAAGCTGGGTTTGGATGCCAGATTTGACCTTCCAGCCGTGAGAGGAGGTCCCGTCATACAGGGAGGCACCAGGGCTCCCTGTCCAATAACCTGTATAATATTGGGAACCACACTCTCCCAGGCCATCTGGGGGCTATTAGTAGGACCTCATGAACCCCATTGAGGATCCTGTCTAGAGTGGGCAGTATTAATGGTCGTGGACGGAAAGTGTACAGTAGACGATCTGGCCACACATGAGCCAGCACATCTTGGCCCAAGGGGCTTGTTGATTCCCCCAGACAATACCAGAGGGGAAAGTGTGTTGTTGCCTGTGAGGCAAAAAGATCCACCTTGCCATGTCTGTGCTAAATCTCTTGTACCACTTCGGGATGCAGCCTCCATTCCCCAGGATGGGGGCATTGCCGGGATAGGAGATCTGCTGCCCTGTTTTGAGTGCCTGGTAAGTGTATTGCCCTCAGGCTCAGTAGGTGAGTATGGACCCACAGTTATAGCTGTTGCACTATCCTTAAGGACTGTTTGGACCTGGTGATCCCCTGGTGGTTTATATGGTAGACCACAAATGTATTGTCTGTCCTTATAAAGACATGTTTCCCTACCAGCACTGGGAGGAAATGTTTGCGGGGAAGCAGAACAGCCTGTAGCTCCAACACATTTGTGTGTTGTTCCTGCTGCCAAAGACTCCACTGGCCTCTGACCATTCTGCATTGCCACACTGCTCCCCACCCTGCTAGGGGAGGCGTCAGTGGCCATAACCTCTCTGCGAGAAGGTACGGACCCTAAAAGAACACCCTGGGTGAGATATGTTTTCCTTCTCCATGGGTGCAGGCATCTTAGGTAGCTGGCAGTGACTCTGACCAACTTGCGTCTGTGCTGAGTGGGGTGCAGACAAAAATTGTTCAACTAGATCTGGAGAGGCCTCAATGACAGAAGGCCTCAATGACAGAAGGCCTAAAGGGATCACAGATGAGGCTGCTGTGAGCATGTCTAGCAGTCTGAGAAACGATCTGAAAGCCAGGGCTCTGCCTCTCTTGAAGCGACTGATGAGCTGGAGGATGTTGTGAATCTGCCGCGGAGAGTGGGTGGCAGTCATCAGCTGTGAGTCCAACTGGATGTCAGGAAACACTGTGCACTGACTGGGTATAAGGGAGCTTTTTTCATGATTTATTGTCAGCCCTAGCTTGGTGACATGGGAAATCAGTAAACCTGATTCCCTCAAAGCATCTACACTTGACTGGGAACAAATCAGCTAGTCGTCCAGGTAGGGGGAAATGCGCATCCTTCTGGCCTATGGTGGGGACAGTGCTGTTGCTACACACATTGTAAAGACTCTCAGTGCTAGTGGGATTCCGAATGGGAGCACATGAAACTGGTAAGCCCTGCCCTTGAAGGCAAAACAGAGGAAGTGCCTGTGCCGAGGTATGATGGGAACATGAAAGTATGCTTCTTTCAGGTTGATGGTTGTAAACCAGTCGCCAGACCACCTGGCTTAGGGCCAGAACCTTGTTCAAGTCCTTGACAATTCAAGATTTAAGATGTCTATTTGTCATATACACAATAACAGACATAGCGGTTTATTATTGGGTAATGAAATTCTTATTTTGCAACTACCCGACCAAAACTATGCTTACTAATATAAAAAGAAATATATATAAAATATAAAATATAAAGTGCATATGCAATGCAAAATATAAAAGTAGAATGAAAATAAACGAAAATAAACAATTTAAAAATATATGCAAACATGGAGGTAGATATAATGTGCAATGTCTTGTGCAAAATTGCAAATATAGAGGTAGATGGTGATTATAATCCGTGGTTCAAAAGCCTGATGGCCTGGGGGTAAAAACTGTTTGTCAGTC
>JAODTS010000022.1:16521981-16532006 GCA_025399975.1 Arius gagora | reverse complement strand
GGCTTAAAATCCTAAAAAAAACCCTGACAGCCAAACATGAAGATCCACAAATGAGCAGGCACCAATGACCAGCCTCCAACAAACAGCCCCCAATGACCAACTTTGAACAGTCATTAATGAACAGCCTCTAATGACCAATCTCTAATGAAGGGTCACAAACAGCCACCAATGAACAGCCAACCTTGACCAACTACTAATGAACAGCTGCTCATGAACAGCCACTAATGACCAACCGGTAATGGACAGGCATTCAGTTCAACTGAATTGAATACGATGTTATTTATGTCATGCTTTTAGCAATGGAAATTGTCACAAAACAGCTGTACAAAAACACATAAATTCTAGATATAAATGTTTAATTTTTAACGTATCCCTCATGTGCAAACCAGAGGTGAAGGTGGAGAGGAAAAAATCCCTAAGCTGACACGAGGAAAAATCCTTGAGAGAAACCAGACTCAAAAGGGAACCCATCCTCACCTGGGTGACATGGGAGTAGCGCGACTGTGAATCATTTCCCTGCTATATTTCCCTTCATGACGTCATTACTGAAAACCATTCACTGTCAGTCAGGTGACAAAAACCCAACAGCTGACCACCAAGAAAATCCACTTCAAGTCCTTTTCCCAGTCGACAGTAACCGCGTGGCGTTTAGCGCCATGACCGCGCCGCTTGCGATTCGCTTCTGCCGTACTCACACGGGATTGGGTATTTCACCATCGCTCCCTCATTATAAAATAAAACTCACAAATGGATCAGTTTATTTTTGCTGTTTCAAGATTTTAACCCTTTTGTTTCCAACTGAACGATGAAATAATTATGACAATATCGACAGAAATTAAATACATCACGATAATTCAATATGTTCTGAAATTAAAAACGATGCAAATCTGTACGTTTAGTGGCCCTCCTGTTATTTATATAATTTATCCCAATTTACAACCTTAAAATATTGTGTTAAATATATCTTTCCTAACCTTTGGTGTGTAAAAAGTGCAGGCAATTCAGTGAAATGGAATACATACAGTTGAGAGCAAATGTTTGTACACCCTCAGGACAAAATGAGCGAGACAAAGGAATGGATTTTATCAGACGTGCACTGGATGTTTAGTGAGTTTGCTTTTATAGTTGTCTCCAAAAAATGTGTATCTGTAGTGAAATATTAAACTTACATCAGTCCAAAAGTTTGCTTCTCTCTTTTGTAAATGTCTTGTGTATGATGTAAGTTTAACTTCATGGAATTCTGTGCTGTTGGAGAGAAATAACTGTGTGAAAGGCCACTGGGTGGCAGTGTGTGCAAAGCAGCCTTGCCAAGGGGGTGTGTCTGAGAATCACAATTAAAAAGGCAGGGATTGATTTAATTTATTGAAACCCCACAGACCTCATCACACCAAGCCGTTAAGATGGATTTGTTTCCTTCACTCGTTCATCTTTAACCTCTCGCATCTCCGACTGATCCTGATCGATCACCTCTTTCGATCCAGAAGGCTTTTCTTCAGGTCACACCGTCAGTTGCGAAGATGAAGTAAAGATTTTTCTCTCCTTTGTTCTGACACCACCTCAGGGGTGATAATCCAGCCAACAGACCGAACCGTCAACACCAGACATGACTCACTTTTCATCCATTTAATTATATACAACATGATTTATTTTTTCAATTCGGTAAATCTGTACATCTGTCTATAATATAATTTAGTTTATTTGTTTTTAAGAACACTAAGAAGTGACTATATTTGAGCACTCGACACTCCGGATTTAAATGGAAATTAAAATAAACGTTTCGGTTATTGTATGACTTGGCTCTTGTGAATTTCATGACAACTTCCGAATCTGTAAGGCTAACAGCTGTTCACATATCAACAAATCCAGCAGGATTGCTGAGAAGATTGTAAAGTGAGATTCACCGCGAATGCTCGGCTGCTAGCGAGAAATCTGAGCGCGCCGACAGGATTTCCGAGTGTCTGATTTAAAATGCTCATAATACAAGCTATTTCGCTAACATGAGCTAACAGACAGTATTCCTGAAGGAGTTTTAAAGTAATTTTCACAACTCGTCATTGCTAATGCTGAGCAACAAGCTAACCGGAAGATTTCTGAGACAAATTTAGAAATGTCCAAAATATTTCCTGCACATACAAGCTAGTTAGCTAACATGAACTAACCTGACAGTGTTTCTGGGGGAATTTTAAATAAAATTCATCAATGCTCATAATATTTACTGCATCCGCCTGAATAATGGAAGCTAACGAGATTTCTGAGAGGATTTTAAAGTCATTTAAACAGGAACTAACCTGACAGGACGTTACTGCTAACATTAGCTGGACAGATTATGCGTGCTAATCTGACAGGATTTCTGAGAGAATTTTAAATAATATTCATTATTACCACTGTTCCACACCAGCGATGTTAATTAACATCAATTACACTCGAAATAAGGCAATGTGAAAGTCAGTCTCTGTGATATAAAACCAGAAGCAGGTCCTTTTCTGTCCTTTTCCACCAAAAGCCAGTTGTTGTTGTTCCTCTGGAGTCTGGAACCTTCTCTCTTTTCACGAAAGAGCTGTGAGAAAGAAACAGACACGTGGTGTGTTAGACAAAGAAGGCAGCAGCACTTTGTTCCATTAAAACGAAACGGTCCTTTATTACAGTAAAAGCCATGTGTGAGAAAAAGTCAGCAGGTCACTAAAAGTGTGCTGAGGAAAGAAGTTTATTCTGCTGGACCATAACGACGAGGGACACATCAGTACCGATACCAGTATGGAGTACTGGCCCGATATTGTGGTAAAAAATGCTCAGATACCAAAAACTGATGGACTCCTACATGATACTCTGTGATGGAAGCCTCATGCACATTGTAAAGTTGATGCACAGACAACACAAAATCACAGCACTCCAAGTATTTCATGATGAGTTGCAAACTGTGCTGCGTAAAAATAACAGAAGGAGGAACTCCAGCATCTTCCTATAATCCAAGCTGACAACATTCACCTGAAAAAAAAATCACCTTGATGGTATTGAAAGTGTTTAATGGAGAGCGCGAGGGCGGCTGACTTGAGTACACAGAGCAGTCTACGTGAGAGTGGTCATTAAAAACGAAAGCAGCGCGTCATGAACTGTCACGTACTGGTAAACGTGGAGCAGTGAAGTCAGCACGCAGAGGAACTGTCACGTATAAAAACACTTCAGTTCCATGAGCACTGAGCAACGCCTACTTCCTGTCAGCTCAGGGCACCTTGTGCTCTTCTGGTCTCTATTTCGAGATCCACTCTGAGTGTTCAGGTCAGCTGCTCTTGTGCTCTTTCTCTCTCTCTCCTTTCTGTACCTGTGTGTGTAGTGCAGCATAGCCCCTCGCCACGTGCCGTCCTGTACACTGGAGACACACACACCCGGGTCGCAGGGTTCAGGTGTGTCAGTACGGTGGAGAGCAAATGAGCAGGCACAAAACGCGATGATGAGGACAGTGATGAAGAGTGTTGCCCCATCTCCCACTTCACCCAGTAACCCTGAAGCCCCGCCCCTTGTCCCGGACTCATCCAGTCCACTTTGACAGAGTCGAAGCCCATCGGCGTCAGTCGGAGGTCATGTACGGCTGGGAGAACTGTAAACAAATAACACAGTGTCAATAAATGATGCACTTATAACTAGGGGAGGTAATTTTGGAGAAACAAGCAAAAGTAAACTAGATTTTGAAAGTATCCAACTGAAAAGCCCCACACCCTCCCTTCAGGCCTCCCTCCAAAGCCACTTGAATGCGCAGTGCCCGACTCCTGCTGCAGGATGAGTCCATGAGAGAGTGTGTCAGGGGGAGGAGCTTAGCATGTCCTTGTCATATCCAACCACCTCATGTCTCATTCGCATGTAAGAAAACACCTGATGTTATCATAATGAACGTAAACAACAAACATAGCTATTGTTAGTACTCACAGCTGTTGACTAGCTTGCTAGCATTAGCAATATGTCTGTAATATGACTGCCTCGCCTTGTGGAAGACTCCAGTCACACGCAGTGTGTGCACGAGCAGACACAGGACAGTGAATTCTATGTTAAAAATGCTTTTCAATATGAAACATCCGGCCGTGTTAATAACGCTTGACTTTCAGCTCCAACACTCCTGCTGCACCGACTGGAATTTTTTTCCCCTATTACTGATTCATCTTATTCGTTAATCATCAAACCCGAAAGCAGAGCAAAGAAAATTTTGGTATTTTGGAACCATGTAGTTATTAAACATTAAAATTTGTCCAAAGGACCCTGTGTCGGACATGTAACCTGCTCCAGACCTCAGCTCTCTTCTCTTCTGTCCTCTGTTTCAAGATCTTTTCTTCTGAGGCCATTTCTTTAAATAATATCGCAATATATATTTTTTAATTTGAATGCACCTGTCTCTTCCCCTCATCCAACTCTCTCTGCATGACTCTGGAAGGCATTTTTTGATGAAGATTCTCAGACTTTATTTCAGCACTCTGCTCGCCTGTGAAGCAGCGGAGATGATTCTGTAAAGCATGTAAACCCCAAACCAAGCACTTCGGCAGCATGGTTCTCACCACCAACTGCCTCTCTGTCACCAGGGGAACCTGATGAGAGCATTATATTATATATATATTAGGGGTGTCAAATTATCGCGTTAATTGTGATTAATTAATTACAGTCATATTTAGCACGTTATGTTTTCTGATCGCGTTAATCTAATTTTTAATCTCTAACGTTACTGTTTCTGTATGCGAGTTGCCTTTTTATAAAATCCATTTTTATGTGTTGGGCTTCATGTGCTTGAGTTGTTGGGGGTGGAAAACAATGGTCAGTCACACCTGAAGTGGACAATGATTGGCTGTCATTGTGTTTGGGCTTGTTTAGCATAAACTGATAGGCTCCCATTGAACTTGGGGAGGACAGGGTGAAGAGACGTGAAAATGGAGGAGCATGTGAGAGTTGTCGGTCTAATGAACGGGAAATTTACATTTCAAAAACGCCCCGACAGCACCATCGATAAAGGTAGAGTGATATGCCTTCTTTGTAAGAACGAATTTGCTTACCACCGAAGCAGCTCAAGTTTAGCATACCACATCAACGCAAAGCACCCAGTCACGAGTGCAGCCACAGTTAACGTTAGCAGCAAAGACATTAGCAATTTAGCGAGCCATAGCAAAGCTCTTCACCAACCAAACTCGAGAACACCTCGCGTATGAGCAAGTCTGCGACCGACAGGCTGGCGAATGTTCTTGCCAAGTGGATAGCGATGAACTGAAGGCCAATAAACATAGTGGAAGACGACAGGTTAACAGAGGTGTTGCGAACTGCGTCCAATGACCCATCATACAAGCTACCATGCAGGACTACAGTGACAACCAAAATCAGCAAGATGTACAACAGCGAAAATAAAAACAAACTTGAGATTTTGGTGGAGGATTCACCCAACTGTGTTGCTATAACTGGAGATCACTGGAGCTCAGCTGTCAACCACAGCTATTTGGGGGTGACCGGACACTTTATTGATGGTGAATGGAACCTCAACTCATTTGCGCTGACCGTCATGAAAACAGAAACCAGGCACTTTGCTGTTGAATGCGCCGAACAGTTCCTCAAGTTGGCAAATGACTGGGGAATTGAAAACAAGATATCCACCATCAGTACAGACAGTGCAGCAGACATGCTGGCTGCTATGAGAGCCCTTCCATACGAGTACATTGCCTGCAATGCTCACATTCTCCAGAGGACCATCACGGTCTGCCTCGATAGCAGTGGGTTTGCTGGTGTACTGTACTAGCAAAGTGCCGCAAGATTGTTGGCCATTTCAAACAAATCCCTGCGAGTACCACAGAACTTAACCAGCAACAAGTAGCACTTGGAAAAAAGAGTGAGCAACTTATACAAGATGTACCGACCAGGTAGAATTCAACACTCGCAATGGTCTCACGCCTCCTACACAACTGAGAGGCTGTCCAGGCTACATTGGACCAACAGAACAACCACAGATTGGTCATGCCAACCAAAGCTGAGTGGGGGAAACTGCAGAGGCTGGAGGTCCTGCTTGAACCATGCAGGTAAGCCCAAATAAACACCCATCCATTTTAATTAAATAAACCACTGTCACATGTGTAATCCAAAAATGAATGAACATTAGGTAGTTACTTTTAAGGACAATTAAATTGGAAATCAGTTACACTTTAATTTAAATTTCCAGCTAAATTTATTTTGCAAACTTATCCACCTCTGCAGGTATGTGACTGAGCTGCTGGGTGGTGAGGCCTATGTCTCTTGCTCTGTAGTGCTGCCTGCTTTTCGCCATCTGGACCGTGTCATGGACATCACTGATGATGATCCAGCCTACGTGGTGAAGTTCAAGAATGCCTTCCAGAAGGACCTGGCAGCACGGCGAGCTGATGCCAACGAGACATGGTTCAAGGTGGCCACAGCACTGGATCCACGTTTCAAGGATTTGAAATGTCTTCCAAGAGAAAAGAGGGAACAGGTAAAGACTATAAGGATAAGCTGGACTAATCTGTCCAATTTATCAAATCAAACTTTATTTATATAGCACTTTTCACACATAAGAAATGCAACACTTCTTCAAAAATAAAATAAAATGGCCCACTGCACTTTAATGACAATTATTCATTCATCCACCATCCATCTATTCATCCATTCATTCAGGTGTGGACCAGTCTGGAGAACATGCTCCAAACAGCAGAGGCCAGAAGAGCAGCTACTCTCCAGCCCTCCACAGAGGATGATGAACCAGCTCAGAAGAAGAGGAGAAGTGCTCTCCTGTTGGGGTCTGACTCTGACTCAGAAGAAGATGGAATGGAGTCTGGAGAGCTCCAGTGCTACAGAGCAGAGCCCAGCATCAGTATTGATGACTATCCCCTGCAGTGGTGGCATGCTCACTCAGGAGCCAATTAAAAGCTGTCAGCCCTAGCACGCAAGTACCTGGCCTCCCCGGCAACCTCCGTACCTTGTGAGAGACTGTTTAGCCTCGCAGGCCACATAGCGCAAAAGAAAAGGGCAGCCTTGCTCCCAGAAAATGTGACCAAGCTGGTCTGTCTCAGTGACTGGCTGAAGAAGAAGAAATGAGGCATGAGGTCAGCATAGCTGCTATGTCCTCTGTAGCCTACTAGAAGTGATTGCTTGATGTTATTTCAGCACTTTATTTTGTGATGATGAACAATGTTATTTTTGATGTGCTAACTTACAGCACTGTGATTGATGGGTCTGTTTTATTTATTTTATATTATCTGAAGCAGAGGAAAAGCAACAAGTTCAGTGTTCAATACTTGTATTGCTCAGAAAAGTGTTCTTACTGTTTTTTGATATGTTAACTTACAGCACTTTATATGGGCCTTTTATTTTATTTTTATTTTCTAATTATTTGGAGATTGACAAAAGAACAGCAATATTCCCTCCCTGGTGGTCGAAACTAAAGGTTGCAGGCAGCACTTGAGACTAGTCTCAAATACAGCGGAATGTAAATGGCTACGACTGCATCTGTTCAAGTCTGTTAAAAACAATAAATGACTTTATAAAGCCACTTTTTTTGTTATATCTCAATCTTTTGATCTGCCACAATAACGTAATGAATTTAAATGAAAATACCTCAAGTTGAGGGCTTTTCTCAGTAATTTTAGGTGAGATTAAAAAAGAGATTAATTAGATCAATTAATCACAGATCATAATTAATTAATCTCAATTTTTTTAATCTCTTGACAGCACTACCAAATATTACTTTATTTTATTAAAAAACAACACCTCCTATCACTAACAGTGATAAACAGACGTTTTCTTGCCAGACTCCACCTTTTCGTGTCTCCTGATGATGATAAAAATTACAATTCGTCATAAAACCGAGTCGAAGAAGCAGCTGAACAAAATATAGAAACTGAAAATGACACACTGTGACATCTGACAAACAGCAATTATAGGACGTGGTGATTTCCTTTCTTCAGATAGCTGGTTATAACAGCCTGTCTCTCTCTCTCTCACACACACACACACACACACACACACACCCTTTACTTTACCTGACTCGTCTGTCATTTTCCAAGGCTTTAGTGATGAGCTCAGTGATTTCTGACACTTTCACGCTGGCTATTTTGCTGCACCTCAGAACCTAAACACACACACACACACACACTTTCAAAACCTAAACTAGGTATCAAAACCATATATTAAGCTAATAGTCTCAAACATTTCCATCACAATCATTAAACTATTCAATATGTTTCAGTAAACACCAAAACCCTCCTCTCTCTCCTTATCGGTCTGTTCGTCCATCTTTCTTTTTCAGTTTTTGTTCAGTCTATCCCTCCCTGTCCACCCATCTTTCAGTCAGTTTTCCTTCTCTCTCTATCCATGCATCCCTGTCATTCAGTTCCCCCCATCTGTCCACACCACCATATCTCTCTGTTCATCTATCTCTTTCTGTCTGATCATCCCTCCTCTCTTCCTATCTGTCTCTCCCCCCACATTCAATTTTCCTTCTCTCTGTCTGTCCATCCCACCCTCTATCCCTCCTTCCTTGTCCGTCCATCTGTCAGTCAGTTTTCCTTCTCTCTCTCTCTCTACGTTCATGCATCCGTCATTCAATTCCCCCTCGTCTGTTCATACCTCCATCACTCTCTCTCTGTTCATCCCTCCTCTCTTATCTGTCTGTCCTTCCATACCTCCCTCCCTCTGCCCATCCATCTCTATCAGTTTTACTTCTCTCCATCCATCCCTGTCATTCAGCTCCCCCTCATCTGTCCATATCACCATATCTCCCTCTCTCTGTTCATCCATGTCATTGTCTGTTCATCCCTCCTCTCTCCCTATCTGCCCCCCCACTCTCACATTCAATTTTCCTTCTCCTCTGTCCATTCATCCATCTGACCATCCCACCCACCTGCTACCCCTCCTTCTGTTAGTCAGTTTTCCTTCTCTCTCTCCCCCCCCATCCATGCATCCCTCTCTATCATTCAGTTCCCCCTCATCTGTCCATACCTCCATGTCTCTCTCTGTTGGCTCATCCCTCCTTTCTTCCTATCTGTCTGTCCTTCCCTCCCTCTGTCCATCCATCTGTCAGTTTTACTTCTCTCTCTCTCCATCCATCCCTGTCATTCAGTTCCACCATATCTCTCTCTGTTCATCCATGTCTCTCCATTCATCAGCCCCCCCCACATTCAATTTTCCTTCTCCTCTGTCCATCCTTCTGTCTGTCCATCTATCCCTCTCTCGGTCACTCAGCCCCTCCAACCAACCTGGTCTTTGAGTAGCATGATGCCTCCGCTGGACTGAATGGAACAGATCTCTCTGTGTTTGTTCATGGCCAAGACCAACAGACCGTCCATGACCAGCTCCTCCTTCTCGCACGGATCCACCAGCAAATACGTGCTGCAGGCGACAGCGAGGACAAGCTTAATCAATCACCTGCACGTCTGCCACCAGTTATCACACGCTCAACTGTGTTCTTAGTCAATGCAAGCACACACACAGTCATTGTTACTTGCAATCGAAGCGATTTAGACTGAAATGTTTATACAAGAACTTTACAATTAATCATGGATAAAAATATGGAAATCTAAATTCAAACACACATCATATCTGCTAGAAATTAAGTGTTAACTAGGAGCATGTCCTGAGTGCAGCTGTAACATGGGGTGTGTTTTGTTACCCCTCCTGGAAGAAGGCGAAGCTCACACAAACAGGCATGTGGTAAACACTCAGCGGAACTGGATCCCTTTCTTCCGGGCTAAACTAAACACAAAAACGACATCTCGGTCATCCGGCGTAACAGCAGCGAGACTCAACATCTGGACTTGTGTAATTGTGAAGACACGTCACTACTTCTCTCGGCTATCACAGGCATGGATAACACAGCGCTTAAACACTGGGAAAATTCAGCAGATCATGAACAAGCTTCTCAGACATTATAAAATATCGCAGTCTTGACTGATTATTACCCAATCAATCAAACCATTATGTTACAGTGGGGCAAAAAAGTATTTAGTCAGTCACCAATTGTGCAAGTTCTCCCACTTAAAAAGATGAGAGAGGCC
>JAODTS010000021.1:38703671-38713757 GCA_025399975.1 Arius gagora | reverse complement strand
AACTGAAGCCTAAAATGTACCAATCCCATACAGCAGGTATATTCATTATAGTCTGACTGGAGTGATCAGGGTCAGCAGGTGCAGGGTGTAGATTGCACCTTACAGTTTGATATTTAAGCAGAGTAAGAGATAGCAATAATTTCATCTCTTTTTCAGCAAATCACAGCATCGTATGGACGGTTTTGTTCAGACAGCTGCATCGTGTTCAACTGAGCAAGCAGCAGAGTTCACAGACAGCATTTTGAACACAATCGTCACAGACACGCGCCATGGCATTAAGCTACATTAAGCTTCAGTAGAACGTAAGGCAGAAAACTGGCTCACATTATGCCCAAGTTTGTTGGCTTAGGTTGGAACTTGTAGGACTGAAAGTGAAGTTGCACAGCTTAAAGGCATTTTGTGTCAATGTATTTTCATATTTGCTTTTCTTTGTATAACGTTTTTCAGGTAACTTAAGTTACTATTTGTTTTTACATTTCAGAAAACATCTTTCAAATGTGTAATGTGCAATAAGGAATTAATGTTAATTTTACTAAAAGGAAAATCAGTTGTTTAAAAGATACCCATCTTATTTTCTCTTGTATATTTTCTATCACTCTTTAATAAATCAAAAGTATTTATCCAATTACTCAGTGGAATAAATCAGAATACTCGATTACCAAAATGACAGATAGCTGCAGCTCTAAAACAGACAATCAAAGGCTAGGCAGCAAACAAACAGGAAATCAAGGATCAGAAACCAAAAGACACAAACAGAAACTAAAGCTCGGTAACGTGTTAGCAACGCAATACTTCACAATCTGCGAGTGTTTTCCAGGTCCTTATATAGGTGCGCTGATTGCGCCTTAATCCTGTGCAGGTGGGGGCTTCCGGCGGAGACGCGCACAAGATGGCAGCCTGAAAACCAGCTCCCGAATAACTAAATGCTTTATGCGCCCTTAATACGAGAAATTTGACTGATTCATATTTTATTGCATGAAAAGGGCGATAATGAACACTAAGGCAAAAAAAGATGAGAAGAAATTACGTTCAGCAACGACACAAAAGCAAACTTGCTCTCCGAATACTAGCATGGCTTCTCGCGAAATCGAGGCTAGTCAACACGAGGATACCACTAGCATGATTCTGCAAGAATTGCGAGATTTTCGCCGGGATAATAAGACGCAATTAGATGACATAAAGGAGGAAATAACGAAAATGAACACCAGGCTGGATGAGGTAGAAGAGAGAATTGTTAAAGCCGAGGAGAGAATTCAAAACACAGAAGACATATTGCTAGAAATGATAAAGCTCCAAGCCCAGACGGAAGCAAAGATAACTGATCAAGAGAGCCGTTCAAGACGAGAGAATATTCGCATCTATGGGATACCAGAGGAAGCCGAAAGTGAATTTCCGACCATGATCGAGTTTGTTGAAAAGTTGCTTAGTGATAACCTGGACATTTCAGACCCTACGTCCCTCCAAATCGAGAGGGCACACCGGTCGCTGGGAACTAAACCACCTGCGACTGCTCCACCGAGATCAATCCTAGTGAAGTTTGCCAGCTTCAGAGTCAAAGAGACTATTCTACGCAATACTTGGCAAAAGAAGGGACTGGACTGGCAAGGGATGAAAGTTAATGTGGACAACGACTACCCGCCACGCATAATCCAAAAGAGGAAAGAATATGGCGTGATCAGGGGAATCTTGAAAGATCGTGGCATCAAATTCCGTACGGTGTTCCCGGCTAAACTGCTCGTTAAATACACGGATGGACCTAAGACTTATGAGACCGTGGAAGAGGCGACGCGTGACATGCACGAGAGGGGCTTCCCAATCGAGATCATCAAACCTCCCGGGACGTTAATGGAGCGACTGCGGCAACTAACCTGGCAGAAAAAAACACGACGAGCGACTGGTAGAATTCCCACATACAAGGTGAATTTACAAGCATTCAGAAGGGGGTCCTCTCCCACAAATACAGACACCGGTGGTGATTTAGCTTAATGAGACTATCACATCTCGAACGGTGAGTCATAGCCTACTGATTATCAGACTACAAAGTTGTTGGAGATGCAAGGACGTTTATTTTATTGATTGCCTAGTGACTGTTGAACTTTAAAAAAAAAAAAAAAAGATTCGGGCCAACTTTGGACACTGGACCTTTTTTGTTCTGCCATTCACGAGGGCCCTCCTTCTCATTACCGAGAGGGGGGCTTCCCCTTAAAGCCACCTACTACCATCTGGTGGAGGGTCACGAAACAGACCCATAATGTGGAAGACCTTTTTTCACTTTGTTCTTTTTTCTTGATTGTTATTTCTTTGAATGTTTATCTTGTAGCTTATTTACAGTCGTTCATTACTGTAAAGGGGAAGTTTTTCACTTACACTGAGGATATGTCAGTGGATATAACTTGAATGCAAAGTATAAGAATAGCATCTTATAATGTTAATGGAATGCACAGTCCAATTAAGAGGGGGAAAATATTGTCACAATTGAAGAAGGAGAGAGTTCAGATAGCATTTCTACAGGAAACTCACTTGAATAATTCAGAACATGCTAAATTAAATAGAATGGGTTTTAAACATGTATACTTCTCGTCCCATGGATCAGGGCGTAGAAGGGGGGTAGCAATACTACTGGCTGGGGGGCTGAACTATGAACACTTAACAGGGGTCACAGATACAGAGGGCAGATTTGTCATGATAATAGGAAAGTTGGAGGGAGCAGTTATCACTTTCTTAAATGTATACTCTCCCCCGGATGGTAATTGGGAATTTTACAGGAAAATATTTGATCTAATGGCTACAAAAACACAGGGAATTGTTATCTGTGGAGGAGATTTTAATATACACCTAAATCCTAAATTGGATGTCTCACGTGGTAATTCAGAGTTAAAACTTATAAGCAAGAGAACAAATACATTAATGAAGGAAATGGGTATAGTTGATATCTGGAGAGAGCTTTTCCCCACCAGGCGCGACTATACATACTACTCCACACCACATGCAGTGTACACTAGAATTGATTATTTTTTTACCTTTAGCAGGCACTTACACATGGTAGAACAATGTAACATTGGATCTATGACTCTGTCAGACCACAGCCCTATATATCTGTCTTTGAGCCTTAAGGGAGAACGTAAAGAAACATTGTGGAGACTAAATTCAACCATTTTGAATAATGTAGGCATAAAAGAAAGTCTGAAAAAGGAGATTAACACTTATTTAGAAATAAATGATAATGGGGAAGTAACACCAGATATCCTCTGGGACACGCTTAAAGCGGTCATGAGGGGTAAAATTATCTCCATTACCTGTCATATGAAAAAACTTAGAGTACAAAAGTTAAGAGACCTGGAAAGTGAATTAAAACAGTTACAAACAGTACATAGTAGAACTTTTGATGATCAGACTAAACAAGAAATTGATAGGGTAAGAAAACAGATACAAGATATGAGTACACAAGAAATACAAAACAAGTTGGCATTTCTAAAACAGCGCTACTATGAGGTAGGGGGGAAAGCAACAAAACTCTTAGCATATAAATTAAGGAAGCAACAGGCAGAGAACACTATACACAAGGTACGACATCCAGAATTGGGAACAATAGAATATGGATTAAAGAACATTCAGGAAAACTTTGAAAACTATTATAAAACCCTCTACTCTCAACCACAAAATGACAACACACTAGAAATGGACACATTTCTTGCGTCATTGCGCTTACCCACAGTGTCAGAAGAAGAAAACAAAACTCTAATATCAGAAATAACAATTGAAGAACTAAACTCCGCTATCTCTAGACTTAAGGCAAGTAAATCACCGGGTACAGATGGCTTCACTGCTGAGTGGTATAAAGCACTGCGTGAGCAACTGGCCCCAATTCTATTGAGGACTTACAATTATATTCTCCAGAAAAAAAAAATCCCACCCTCCTGGAGGGAAGCGATAATTTCTTTAATACCTAAAGAGGGAAAAGATAAACTTGAATGTGGTAGTTATCGCCCCATCAGTATTCTTAACGTGGATTATAAATTATTCACATCAATATTGTCACATAGGATAGACAGGATTTTGCCTAGACTTATCCATACAGACCAAACAGGTTTTATTCGACAGAGACAAACACATGACAATCTGAGAAGAACCCTACATATTGTTAACCACATAAATCAACAGAATACAGAGGCAATTCTTGTTAGCCTAGACGCGGAAAAGGCTTTTGATTCGGTCCGCTGGACCTTTTTATATAGGGTGCTAGCAAAATTTGGGTTTCATAAATCTTTCATATCAATATTTCAAGCTCTCTATGATAGTCCCACGGCCAGAATTAAAGTAAATGGTGCCTTATCAAAATCTATTACTCTAGAACGAGGGACAAGACAGGGCTGCCCTGCCTCCCCTCTTCTTTTCGCCCTGTTTATTGAACCACTGAGTCAGTGGATTAGGCAAAATGGTAATATTAAAGGGATAACAATGAACACTGATGAACATAAACTTGCACTATTTGCAGACGACGTCTTAGTTTATTTAGTACAACCTACCTTAACATTTCCCAAATTGATGGACACATTAGACAAATATGGGGCAATTTCAGGGTATAAACTGAATATACAAAAAACTCAAGTGCTCACTTTCAACTATGTTCCCCCTAGCCACTTAACAGAAAAGTATGACCTGAGATGGGATGCAGATTACATAAAATACTTGGGAGTTAATATTCCCAGAGACATTAAAAAACTGGTTGACCTAAACTACATTCCTTTAAACAATAACATTAGAGCAGATCTGCAACGATGGACTCATATCCCTTTCCTAAGTTTAAATTCTAAAGTTGAATCCATCAGAATGAACATACTTCCAAGACTATTGTATCTTTTTCAAGCTCTTCCAGTTGAGGTGCCTACCAACCAGTTTATTGAATGGGACAAATTAATTTCAAGGTTTTTGTGGCAAGGCAAGAAACCAAGGACCAGAAATAAAACATTGCAATTAAGCAAGGAAAAAGGAGGTCTAAACCTTCCTTGCCTATGTGACTACTATTATGCAGCCCAGTTAAGACCTTTGGTGTGCTGGTCCAGTTCCTACTACGCTGCTAGGTGGAAGGATATTGAAATTGCCATGTCAGGAGAGATCCCTCTAGCAGCATTGATAGCAGACAGTGAATTGTGTAAGAACATGCTAAATAAAAACAACCCCTGGATTGATGCAGGCCTCAAAATTTGGCATAGGATAATAAAACTTTGTAACATTGAAAAGCCACTCAGAAAGCTGAAATGGTGTGCATTTGACACTGACTTTCCCCCAGCTAAATTAGATGTCAGGTTTAAAATGTGGAATGAAAAGGGCTTAACAACGTATACTACCTTTGCACCAAAAGGTACTCTAAAAAGTTTTGACGCAATGCAGAATGATCATGGCCTACAGCGTCAGGATTTTTACAGATACCTTCAGGTTAGACATCATTATAATGAAAATATAGCTGGAACCTTAGACACAGTGGGAAAAGGGGTATTAGAAGTATTAGAGAAAGCAATTACGTCACAAATATGCTTCAAAGTTGTTTCAAGATTATACAGTGCTATCCGCAGAGCTAACTCAGATGACACAGTTTACATCAAAGAAAAATGGGAAAAGGAAAGTGGACTACAGCTCTCAGCTGAGAATTGGGAAAATCTATGTACTCTACAATGGGAAACAACATGCTCTAATTCTTGGCGAGAATTCAGCTGGAAAAATTTGACTAGATTTTTTATTACCCCCTTACAACAGCGTAAACACATGCCCAATATAAGATGCTGGAGAGCTTGTGGACTAATCGAGGTCAACCATTTTCATGTTTTTTGGGAATGTCCTGTCCTAACAACATACTGGCAAGAAATACACGCACACCTGGAAGCTGTCTTTGGGACAAATATCCCTTACGGGTTTGATACTATGTTCTTAGGAAACATTGTACTTGATGGCTGGGACCACAATGATAGAAAATTACTACTCATTCTTTTAGTTGCAAGTAAAAAAGCTATCACACGAAGATGGTTAAAATCAGATCCTCCTAAAATAACTGATTGGCTTGATGTGATTCATGACATATATGTAATGGAAAAAATGACATATTCACTAAGAATTCAGACTGAAAAATTTATTAGAATATGGATTAAGTGGACTGCATATATGGAACATATAAGAGCAGATTTCTCTTAGTAGAAGGGCAGTATTGTTTTATCCTCTGTCCTTTTTTTTTTCCTTCTTATGCATGTACCTATTGAAATGGAAGTAAGTGTAAACTCCCCATGTTCTTATTGTTCTTTATTCTTTTTTTCTTCTTACTATTAACAGAATGTAGGCAAAAAGAAGAGAATTTGCTACTGTAATGTAAAAATGTACATGCCTCAATAAAAAAATAAATGTCAAAAAAAAAATCCTGTGCAGGTGTGAGTCATTTACGGTACAGCGCGCATGCTGTCCACAGCGTGCAAAAGAGTCAGTCTAATGCACGTGTTACGGTGCGCAGGTGTGACATAGTGGAGACAAATGTAGCGCAAAGTAGCCACGAGACTTCAGCCAGTGTACCAGAACAGTGCTTGTTTAGAGCTACTCTATTTCATTACCTGAAGATTAAAATTTAAGAAATAAATAAAATTTCCCAGCTACCCAAGCGTACCTACCCACTGCAAGCCTGGGTTAGTCATTGTTTTCAAGCATTTTCAACACACTGGAGTAATGGAGTGTGTACATTAGAGCGCACCATGTGTCTGTCAGATTGCTTTATTTTCACGGTGTCAGAAGGAAGAGGGAAGTTATTTACGTGTCAGTATTAATTTAAAACCTTCTCAATATTGTAAAGTAACACAAAGGAACACTGCATTAATACCATAATATGTATGTATATAAACTGCCACTTCTGGTTTCTGGAGAGTCCCCGATCTGTGTCACAACAAGGCGCTGCAGTTCCCATCTGTTCCATCATGCTACTTTGGGCCAGGTTATTGTTCACGAATCATCTTGCGGGTGAAAGTTATCAGAACTATATTTGAGTCATCAGGAAGAGGGAATTCATTTAGGTGCCTGTATTACTTTAAATATTGAAGGGGGTCTTTTACAGTTTAAAAATACTGAAGACATGAACACCGAAATAACAGAAGTAAGCTGTGAAATGTCTTTTTAAATACAAAATTAACAGTATTCCTGATGAAGCTTTACTTCTCAAAATTTACAAATGAATAGAGCTCCTCACTGCTTCTCCTGAGGTCAACAGGGCCACCACTCTTTTCAGGGCTTCAACAATTAGTTTTATAAACAAAATCGTTTCTGGCTGTAGATTTAAATATCAACATAGAACTTGATGTTTCAAGTGCATCTCTATATAAAAATGGTACAAAGGCCATTTTTCTCCACACAGAACATTGATGTGAGCAAGCCAAAAATCCAAAGTGTGCAGAAATAAAGTACTCCAGATGAGCCACGGTGATCTTTGGCCTTCCAGGAGTATAAATTTTACACAGGTCTGTCGTCATATTTTCATTTTAGTCCAACTATAAATATGATTTAATTTTTTTTAATTTGTAGTCTAAAGTTTTTGATATGCAAGTGGGGTTAGGGTTATCAGGCTGTCTGTTCAACTGTCCCAGATCCTCATTAGTGTTATATCTCAAGAACGAGATGCTGCAGGATTTTTAATTCAATGATCATCGTAATCGGCAGATGAACCAATTAGATTTTAAAACGGATCCAAACAGTGTCAAGGTCACAGCAAGCTCAAATGCCTGACATCGTTCTTCAATATCTGCCTTACTGTTTGAAGCGTATTTTGCTCAGATATACAAGTTAGTATGAGAAAAGACAGGACTTCGTTGGTGGCAGAAGCATCCCAGTCCACGCCGCTGGCCTCAAGTTTGACTCCTTTTAAAACAATTCATCATCTACCCTAAATCTATGTACAAGTGTTTTTATATTTATATATTCAAAAAAAAAAAAACACCCACCACACACACACACACACACACACACACACACACACCCCTAACCTAGAAAGCAAGTACACACACCTGTCGTCTGTAGATCTTCTCCTCCACAGTTCCACAGGTGATGAGTCTGTAGATGACAACGTCATGCATCTGGCCAATACGGTACGCTCGGTCTACCGCTTGTGCATCCGTTGCAGGATTCCAGCTGGGGTCGACGATCACCACCCTGTTGGCAGCGGTGAGGGTGAGACCGACTCCGCCCACCTGCGTGGTCAGCAGAAAGACAGAGTAGCGCATGTCTGTCTGAAAGAGAGCAATGCGTCTTTCTCTCTCAGCAAGTTGAGTGATTGTGCCGTCCACACGCAGCAGACAGAACTTCCTGTTGGTCAACACGCGCTCAATGATGTCCAGCATCTTCCTGGACTGGGAGAAGATGAGTGTGCGCTTGCCCTCATCTCTCAGACTCTCCATTAGACTCAACAGGAAACGCAGCTTTCCCGACTCACCGATCAGCGTCTCGTCAGTCACGCCCACAATGCTGCTCGCAGCTGACTGGCCATCACCTTCGTGGAAGTCACCTGACCCTTCCCCAAGTCCAAGCTGGGCAACGGCTCGGGCAGAGAGCAATCTGGGATGGTCACAGAGCTTTTTGAGGGCCGTAAGCTCTGCAAGCGGCGATCGTGTGGTGGTCAGCAACTCTTTAGTATGGTCCAGAGAGATGAACTGTCTGTAGATGTCCTCCTGAACGTCGCTCAAGTACGTCCACACGATCAGATCCGTCTTGCGCGTTAGAGATGGGATCTCGTTCACTCTGGCACTCTGCTGATTCTGCACTTCCTGTTCCTCATCTTCCTCTTTGGCCCTGTGTGCAAGCTGCTTCCTGTTCTGTACTTCAGCTTTGGTTCTGCGCAGGAAGTACGGCCTGATGAGCTCGGTCAGGTTCTGTGAGATCTTTAGCCCGAGTGCTTTCTCTCCAGGCGTGGCGTCTTTCTCCCTCGCACGTGTGATTGGATTCTCATACTCTGCTTTAAAGGTCTTGGCACTGCCCAGCAACGCACCCTGGCAGGCAAAGTCAAACAGCGCCCACATCTCCCGCAGGTTGTTCTGGACGGGCGTGCCAGTGAGCAGTAGGCGGTGCCGTGCCGGAACTGCACTCACGCTCTTTGCAGTCTTTGTCGAGGAGCTTTTGATCTTGTGCGCCTCGTCTAGGATGATGTAATCCCAAAAGAATTCCTGCCCTCTAAACGATGCCAGCTGCTGCCAGTTATTAATTAGCATTTGATAAGTGGTGACGATAGCGCCACTCCCTCGTTGGACTCGTTCCAGGTTTCGGCTACGCTCCGATTTGTTGGTCCCATGGAACTCTTTGACACGAAGACCAGGTGTCCAGCGCTCAAATTCACTTAGCCAGTTCTTGATGAGGGAGGTGGGCATGACGAGAAGCGTGTGCTTGGTCAGCTCTGCATCGTACATAGCAGACAGGAAACCAATAACCTGCACTGTCTTACCCAGGCCCATGTCGTCAGCAAGGATTCCACCGCCCCGCTCGTCTCTATGCAGGCTGTACAGGAAGGCCACACCCTCTTTCTGGTGCTCATACAGCTGATCATGTAGTCCCTTATACATCATCAATCCACTGTTGACCACATCCACAAACTCCTCATCTTCCTCCGATGCATTCAGTTCCTTTATGGCTTCCTCCAATCGATGGATTCGACTCTGTATTTTGTCACTCGGCTGCAAATCAAATGCTTTGCGGAAAAAACGTAGAGAAAGTTCTAGATCGCCTCGCTGAGCTGCTTCCTTCCCCTGTTGCCTGAACCTAACACACACACACACACACACACACACANNNTTTTATGCGCAAAAAAAAAAATAAAAATTTAGACACTGAAGTTGCTCAGCCCCATTTGTGTCAAGTGACTGATAACAGAAGGAAATAAAAGTTTTCAATAATCATAGCACGGTTCTTTTTAAACTAAAACCTGTTTTTCTGAAATAAACACTGCCTGAAACACGACCCAATTGTGAAAGCGTAGGATTATAATAGGTTCAGTATCATTTTATTTATTAAATTCCCACAATATATTGATCATTTTATACCTCACCTGTTGCAGAGTAAGCCGGGCGAGGTATC
>JAODTS010000021.1:28717037-28729312 GCA_025399975.1 Arius gagora | reverse complement strand
CCCGTGTTCAGTGTGATGGTGCTGGAGGAGTTGCTGCCGACCCGTACAGTCTGTGGTCTCCCCGTCAGGAAGTCCAGAAGCCAGTTGCACAGGGAGGTGTTGAGTCCCAGCTGGTCCAGTTTGTGAATTAGCTGCTGAGGAATGATTGTGTTGTGAAACGTGACATATTTTCCAAGACCATCATGTCCCCTCACATCCCAGCAGACGTCCTGTACTGTTTCTATCTCTGGAAAAGGAAGGACTCTTCATTGCACTGTGATGATGATGATGATGATGATGATAGAGCACTCAGGGTGGAGTTTAAACTGAACTCAGAAGTGCGAGTCTCCCCCACAGTGATGATAAGGAGTGTGAGTGGGACGGAGAGGACCTCCTGCTTTCCGTGTGCTTATTACTCAATTAGCACCACATCCTGCTGGATTTCCGTCTGTTCCTAAAGACGTGTTTTTGACTCGTCTGAAGCGCTCGGATATTTCACATACGCTTGCACATGCAGGTTAAACCCCCTGTGTTATTTTAACTGCAGTTGAAACAATACGAAATATTATTTTTCATGCTCTTTCTGGTTTCTCGTCTCCAGATGTTTCTCTCTCTCTCTTGTTACGCGTCTACTTCTCGCACAAATTGCTCCTCTGACAGCTGGACATTTTTTACCCCCTTCACTGGCTAGTGACCCATTCTCCAGAAAACTGTTTAACAATGCAGCATTTTTTTTTTTTTTTGCATATTCCCAGACTGATCGTTTTCCCTGTTATCTCTGAGCAGAGCAAAAACACACCTCGGCAAAACAGAAGGTGTGCCTTGTTTTCCAGGAAACTGATCAAAGCCTTCCTCTTCTCACGGATCAAAACGCCACCGAGAGATATTTATTGCTGTGTTTGGCGCTCATGCCGACACGTCCACTTCGGACAGAGGAACGTCAGTGTATAAGTGTGTGTGTATGAGTGTGTGTGTGTTGGGGGGAGAATGAGAACACTAATACCTCTATTCTTCACTGTAGGCTTGCACAGATGTACTCCAACTCCATTCACATTTTTTTCTCAGGAGGTTCTCAGGACCAGCTGAGATATATAATATATAATACATACATAATATATAAAATATGCAGATATCTGTGATGACATTTGTGTTCAAGTATTCCTTCTTCGATGTACCTTTTGGAGGATTAGCAGCTGGGGAAAGACTAACATCTGTATGCTGAAGTCAACTGTCAGAAATGTGAAAAATAACCTCAATAACTGTAGAATGGTGTTGAAAAAGAAAACACAATTCAGAAGGAGTTGGGTTTATTGTCAGATTTTTGCTCCTAGGCAATCTGTCTCTCTCTCTCTCTGTCTCTCTCTCTCTCTTCACACACACACGTACACGTACGTCCGCATGAACAAACACTCTTTCTGGCACCACAAAAGGCACATTTATCACCATGGTGACAATCCACGGAGAACAATACCCACTTTTGGGAAGCGGAAGGTCTTCTGTGGCAGATATCATGCTTGGAATATGTTGGGTTTCCTCACCAAGGCCAACATGATTCCGTCCAACGAAAACCGAAACATGTTGATAAACGGCCCCGGGGCCTGTCACAGTTATTACAAAAACACACTACTGATTAATACGAGCTAAAAATCTTACAAAAGATCCACCACGAAGAATGGTTCCTGTTAAAATGAGATGCAGGAGGGTACAGAGGATTCCCAAGACTTTTATTCCTGTCACTTTGGGGTGATGACTTAAATATTTGGCCTAGTGGTTAGCATGTCCGCCTCTTGATCTTGCAGTTGGGTCATACCAAAGACCATCATAAAAATGGTACCTACTACCATCTGGTAAGGCACGCTGCAATACAGATGTGAGTGGGGAGTCAAACTCTTGTGGTTACCAGAGAACTAGCCCCCTACTGTAACCCTAGCTGTATAGGCGAGAGGCTGAGGGCTAATGAAACAGAGATCAGTGCTGTCCAATGCGCCTGATAGGAAGGAAGAATGTTTATATATTTCTATGGGGAAAGTTGGTCATATTCAGAGTCAGGTTCCGTACCTGCTGACGCTCATTTTCTGGGCTCCATGTTGACCTTGTGTAGATCATACCTCCAAGGTTGATTTGGTTTTTGAGTAGAAACTTTCAAGGTAGGGTTTTAGAAAAGAGTTTTCCTCTTTTAAAGGTAGACTCCCTTTCAGATTTTTCAAGTGTAGGTCATAAAAAATATTTCCCCGACACCCAGTTAGTTTTGTTTAGTGGACCGAAAGCTACTGAATTCGAATCACTTCGAAGACTTCTAATTTGATTAGGTTTTTAAAAAAATAGAACAATGAACAAATTTATCTCCATGTGGCCCTAAATTCTCTGCTATTTTTTCTTGCTTCACCATTCAAGGTACTACGTCATGCATCGCATCGCATCGCATCACGTGGTGGGCTTTCCCCGTTTGCGCAAGGCATTGTGGGATACAAATTTGAAACAGGAGAGAAAAATGAAGGATGTGAGTATGCGAATGAAACGTGAAAGACCGACTACAGTAACGGAAAGAAAGCTAGAAGAAAAGACTTTATGTTCTATACGAAGGAAAGGAAACGCAGGACCAAACTAATAAATATGGGCACTCAGCGAGCACCTCAGTGTGATCAGCTGTTCGTTTAGCGACGGAATGATGGAACTGTCAGTGCACGCTCAAAGGGAAACCTGCGCATGCGCACACACACACGGACTTCCACTGCCTGCTTGACTGCGTGATTTCATGCACATTATTTGCTTTAATCCCCTCAAATTAAATAACTTCCCAGCCAAAGAAGAGAATGGCCTGATATTTTGTGAGATGTTATAGAAATAAACATATGTCACAATGACCAAATTTCAGAGAGAACTAAATTTCACCGATTTTATGAACTCGAAAGGCCATCTCACTTTAAACTCCGCTCAAGGTGCGTAACTTCTGAATAGCACTCAAGTCATGTCCGAGGTCTTCTTACTTAGACACTCCAGCGTCTTGTGATGCATGAGGCAGTCACACTTGCCTAGCACTTTCGATCTACAGCCAGGATGATTGCGTCTTTCCATCCTCTACCAACAAGTTGCAAGTCTCCGTCAATTGTTTGGCACCAATTCGTTTTTGGATGTCCCCTCCGATGTTGTTCCTGGGGATTCCATTGTAGAACTTGGTTGGCAAGTCTTCTTGGCGGGAGTCTAACAACATGTCCCAGCCAGCTCAGTCGTCGTTTACAGATGATTCTGGACACTGGCTGTTGGTTGGTCTGAGATCTGACTTCCTTGTTTGGAGGATCGCCCAGGATTTTTTGGATACACTTGCTCTCAAAGGCATCCACTTTCTTTTCTTGACTGATGTTCATGTGCCAAGTCTCGCAACCATACAAGAGAGTAGATAACACATTGCTGTTGTAGAAAGAGTGAGAGTTTCTTACTTCAGTTTCTTCCGTAATAATTCCACAACTCTGAGTACAGCCCTGAAAGCTCTCGTTAGTATCCTACTGATCATGGAGGATCAGTGCATCCCTTTTCAGTGCATTTGGGTGGGTTTTTATCTAAATAATGACAAGGCCACTTCCCATGGCATGTACCAAGGGCTATGGGTTTCCCCGGGTCACCTCCCCCCCTCCCTCCAAGGAAACTGTGGGCTTTGTAATGACTATGTATAACAGTGTGTCCCACTTCACCCTCTCCCAGCTCTCATTCCCTCGTGCACCGCCCTCGCCCACATCACTCTATTTATTCAGCCACATCCTCCATCACTCCAACCCAAATCACACGTGTTCCCTCCCTCATCCCTTACTCTCACCTACTCCTCCCATTTCACCAACTTTAACGAGGACGAGAGGAGACACTTCACACATCAGCAGGAAGAACACAGAGATCTGACACCCAATTACTGCTTTAATGACTGGACACAGATAGGGCTGTTGAATTCTGGATTCTGATTGGTCGGAAGGGAAGGTGTTGATTAGTTTTCTAGAATTCTGGCAGGAGCTCACAGGGCAGCATCGGAAGAGACAGTCGAGCGGGTTCGAGAGTATTGAAAATTTGTGAAATCGTTCATGGAATCCATATACCTTTGAATTTCTCATTAAATAAATCTTATATTGCTCAACATAAAGCCTGTTCAGTTTCATTTGCCTAGACTATGTAGTTTCTGGGATATTATTTGAGATGTAAATATCAAAAAAAAAAATTTGAAACAATGTATATTAAAAATAAGGGGGTGGTGGTAGTAGTCATAAACTACTTACAGTTTCTCTTAAAAGAGCTTCACAAGAACGTTTAAATAAATCATGTTTCTCTTCTCCATCTTCATCACGTGACCCGTTTTGGCACATACTGGACAGCTTGGACTTCAACAACTCATGCACATACCCCTTTAAATATGTCCACTTTTCACATTTCTATATAGCCACTTTTGTCTTTGCTAAATTCTTCTATCACCAAAGCAAATTCCTTTTACAGTATGCGAGAACGTACTTGGCAAGAACGTTGATTCTGATATCCCGGTTAAGCCGGATTTTAGTTCTCGTCAAAGCTGTAGTTGCAGTGCCAGTTCCGGAGCGCTGCTGGGACAAAAAGAATGCTGTTAGCTGGAGATTTCGCTCTTTATTTGTGGGAAGCTGTCATAAAAATGACCAGTCCACCACTGACATAATATCTGGTCAGCAGCCAGTGGCTCTCCGTTGCTACATTTGCACTGATGGATGACAGTAAAATTTGCAGGTCAGTCCAACACTGCACGCGTCTATCGTGTGCATAATTAGCTGCACATGGCCACAATAAAAACACATGTAAATTAATTGCAAGGTGTAAAAAAAAGAAAAAAAAAATACTACTTCTACCGACACAGTCTACTTGTGTGACTAAAATCACATTGAAGTAGGGCTTTTGAGTCCTGCTCCTGGGTCCACTACAGACTGCAGGCTTTTCACTTCTCCTTGATGAATCGCCACATAATTATAATGTACTTCACTCATTCATTCATTCATCTTCATCAAGGGGGCGGGTGTTTGGCAGGGCTGGAATAGACTGCATAATAAGTCAGTCTCACAGGGCCCCCACACACACACTCCTAATGTATTAGGGGCGGCACGGTGGTGTAGTGGTTAGCGCTGTCGCCTCACAGCAAGTAGGTTCTGGGTTTGAGCCCAGCGGCCAGCAAGGGCCTTTCTGTGTGGAGTTTCCATGTTCTCCCCGTGTCAGCATGGGTTTCCTCCGGGTGCTTCGGTTTCCCCCACAGTTAGGTTAATGTGGGGCGGCCTTGGGCTGAAGTGCCCTTGAGCAAGGTACTTAACCCCTGACTGCTCCCCGGGCACTGTAGTGTGGCTGCCCACTGCTCTGGGTGTGCGTGCGCGTGTTCACTGCTTCAGATGGGTTAAATGCAGAGGATGAATCTCACTGTGCTTGAAGTGTGCATTTACAAATAAAGGTTTCTTCTTCAAAGTTTAATAACTTATTCTGAAGTGGCAACATTATCATTGTTGGCCAAGAAAAAGAATGAGGCAATACAGATCGTAACAGCTCAGAATAGATATGATGAGCATGGCAGGGGGTTTATAAAAGTGTGGGCAGGAGCTGCTCTTTTGGGGCGTACTTGGCAAAGAAGGCTAAAAAGAGGGTGAGCATGACGCCCACGATGGCCAACATATAACCTGGCAATCGCCGGCGTAGTAGACATTCGAGTTTCCACAGAAGGACTTGACCAAACTGGAGTTTAACCCATGCTGACACGAGGAGAACATGCAAACTCCACACAGAAAGGCCCCCGCCAGTCGCT
This sequence comes from Arius gagora, assembly GCA_025399975.1. Classification (NCBI taxonomy): domain Eukaryota; kingdom Metazoa; phylum Chordata; class Actinopteri; order Siluriformes; family Ariidae; genus Arius; species Arius gagora. The sequence goes on along the minus strand of JAODTS010000021.1, from coordinate 28,723,545 downwards.
GGGCTTGAACCCAGAACCTTCATCCAGAGACACTAAGATTTTAAATGTGAATAGAATCCACTTGGACTGCTTTAATTTCCAAGTCTTTAAGCCACTCAGCACTGATAAAGTGAAGGATTCCTGCTGCACAGTGGGACCGTTCTGTGAATCAGGTCTAAGGACAGGTTGGATAAAATAAAATACTGGAGTTACACACTTTTATGCAATCTCTGAGATAGCTCTCTCTCACACACACTTTTTTGCACTGTGGACTCGTTCTTTATCTGATCCCGACTACTCGAGCAGCCAGACTACTTGAACTTCTGCAGACACCGAGCTGAATCCCTTACGCACTAACAAATCTCTGCCTCGTTTGATTCAGTTAGTACCTGTGGAACATCTTTGCTGTTATTGCCGAGTTTTTGTTTCATAATGCAGATCACTTTATGCACAAACAGTCTAAACAGCATTCTACATTAATTCCTTTTGCTCTTCGCCTCCTCGAAGCATAATTCTGAACAGACTTTGCCGGTATGCAGCCAAAACTGATTCCTGAGTTTACAGATTTGGACAGAAGGCGGTCTTGTTTGGGGAGAGAGGTACTTAAAGAAGTCTCTTGCTGCATCTTTTGCTAAGCAGCAGCTTGACAGAGAAGGCTATTAGCAGGCAGGCTTTGAACTAGCAGGTCCGTACTGATAAACACTGGGCCATCTGCAGAGAGCTGAACTCTGAGTCCTTCGATTGCAAGACAGCGACAAGGCCAGACTATGTAAAACCTTATTATATAAAGTTAATTAATATCAGTCATAAGTAAAAGCTTGACCATGCTCTCATGTGTATTTTTTTGTACACGAAAATGCACCACGCTGCAGTTTTGTGCATCACTCATCTTGGACTTGGCGTTGTGTTACACCGAGGTGCTGAAAGAATGATTTGTTGTTCCGTTTTTACCCTGTGAATAACTGACTGTTCGACAGACATAAGAAATCTAACATTGCTGTACAACTGTCAGCTGTACAGGAATAGAATTCCAAGTGCAAAACTCGAAGACAATTCACAAGTTTATTTAATATAATCCTTCAAGATAATTCGCTGCTGAAGTCGTTTGTCTCTGTAGGTCTCTAGTTCATGGCTGTAACTGGATCCAGTCTGTGGCTTCAAGCACAATAGGCAAGTCTGCTAAAGAGCCTTTTGACGTGTACCAGACTGCGAGAGGCTTCTGAAGCTACAGCATGACCAATGACGAATCCACCCTGCCTGACAAAACTGATCATCTATTGGCTCGGTCTTTTAATGGAGTTCACCTCCTTGACATGTTTACCTCCCTTTGTAAAACACGGTCACTCGTTTAAAGGAGGTCTGCTTTCTAACCATCGGCTGTGAAATCTGATTTTGTCCTTCAGCTTGCAAATGGTTTTTTTTTGTGGTGGTCTGCTGGATATTTTCCCCTGTGTAATTGGACAGGAGCCATGAATATATTGAAGGAGGTGTATTACTCTGACCGCAAACTGTTGACTCAAATTACGTTCAGCGTGCTAATGTGCAAGTGCTCTACTGCCACCAAAAGGATACACTGCAGCAAGAAATTGGTTAGAAAGTGGTGCGTTTCTGAATTTTTTCCTATTCACCTTCTGTAGATCAGATGTAGTGGCTATTATAGTTAAGCGGAAATCAGAGAATAGTGGTATATTAGCGCCGCACAGCAGTGTGCCACTGCCAAAAGTTCATACACACTTCATTATATCACTGAATGATCGTTTTGATATTTATAGTATATTACTGAATAGTTCATTCCTAGCTTTTGAACAGGATACATCTTAAGCCACTTTTAGACTGGCCGATCTGATGTGTTCTTCACGCCGGATTATATGATTATGATCCTCTGGCGATTGATCTATGATTAAAGAAAACTACTACATTCTGCCCGCATCATCAGTCGGCGCAATTTGGGCTTCGTGCAGGAAATGGACTTACATCATCGGTACTGAAATTAATCTTGAGGTCATAAGGAGAAATTCTCTGTCCATTTCATTAAACGTTTCCCATGAGTTCATCCCAGGCTCCATCCCATCCCATCCCCCTGTTAATAACTAGTGGTTTGAAAGAAAATGTTGTGACGTCACCGACAGCCAGGCATTGAAGTAAAACATAGGACCGTCTGCAGACAGCATTATGGAGGAGACACTGTTTATGCAAAGTCTCATTTTATTAAGTTAGTTCCTGTGAATGATGAGAAAGGAGCAAATTAATGTCACTGGACTGATTAAGCTAAAATACTGCATCACTTTTTGTATTAAGACCAACTGTGAACTAACTCCCTTCCTCTTTCTCTCTCTCTCTCCAGTGTTCATCATGGCATCCGGTTTGCTGGTTTATCCCTTTGGCCTAAACTCCAGTTTGGTCAAGTCCTTCTGTGGAAACTCAGATGTCTACTACGCCGGCGATTGCCAGATAGGCTGGGGTTACATGTTGGCCATTGTGGGCGTCATGCTCACCCTCTTTTTACCCTTCTTTGCCAAGTACGCCCCAAAAGAGCAGCTCCTACCCACCCCACTGCCCACACTTTTATAAACCCCCTGCCATGCTCATCATATCTTCTCTGAGCTGTTACGATCTGTATCACCTCATTCTTTTTCTTGGCCAACAATGATAATGTTGCCACTTCAGAATAAGTGTGGCTGGAGAAGTCATTGTGTTCATTGTGTGATGTGCTGCATTGTCTTCCTTCATCTGATAAGCGACTTATTTTCATTGGCATCCCTTGTGGTGGAAACGTTTTTTGGAAATGCAGATTCCTGGCAACTCTTTTTTTTTTTTGCCCCCCTTTTCTCACTACAAACTAATTTACGCATTTAATCACGTAAAATTAAATGCAATTTAATGCATCAACACAAATCTTTGGAAAGGCAACACCAAAACAGCAGGTGAAACTCTGCAAATGGTAAATCTAACAAACATTCTAGTTCTACCTAATACACATCTGGATGCAAAGATTGCAAGAGAACGAGGAGAAGTTTTCTCCCAAACATCAGGGATTATTCAGAAGATCAAGAGGAAAGCAAGGAACTCAGAAATCTTTCATGCAACATCAAAGAATATTCAACTAACCAAGACACAGGAGAGTAGGAAAATTCTGTTCTTGGATCCACTAGCTATGAAAGTTCTCTTCTTCACTATGGAACCAGGCTTTTGAGCAAATAAAAAAGGATTTATGATCCTGATGAAAATCTGAAAAGGTTTGGAAAATCTGCCATATATTTATCCTGTAACAACCAACACTGTGGCTAACAGGCTAGGAGAACAGAAAAACTTTCTTAAAAACGTTTACTACACAAACTGGTGTTTTTATATATATTTTGCTTTAGAACCTGGGCTGTGATGAGTCAGTGGACATCCAAGCAGCAGTCAGAAAAATAGTGAAGAGGCTCGTGACCATGTAAAGGAAAATATATATATGCCAACAAAAGCACTGACATTTTCACCACTAAACTTGTGTTGTAATTTTAAAATGACCTGAAAACTAAAAATCTGTGTCTCTGTTTGCCCTCATTTCCAATCAGTTTTAAGAGGAATATTAAAAGTCCAAGCCATACCCTCTGTTTTGTACTTGGACTTTTCACTAAATTGAATATTCAGGATTATACATGATCAGGAGAAAGGCAAAGAAAAAAAAATACCATACAATTACAAAGATATCCTGATGGGGGGAAAAAAAATTTAATTCAACACTGTCTTAATGGTTGAACAGAAAGCTATCTATTTTTAAAGCCCGTTTAACACACTTTTTTAAATAGTAGAAGAAAAAAGTTTTAAGGAGTAGCATAAAACCTCAAAAGTCATGAAAATGTAGTGTAAGGACAAGAAGCTAATTAGAGTACGCAAGACTACTGTGTCTTGGCTGTTATACACTTTTAGCACTCTGGCAGGACACCTGAGCATCTGGTTGAGAAATGTGGATTCCCTCTCCTGACCCTTTCCCTTCAAGGAGCACCTATGGGACGTTACAAATCACAAAATCGGACACTAATCAGATCCTTCTGCAGGAACTGGACAAAACCTCACGACTACTTTGGCTCTCTGAATTGAAAATCTAAACCAATTGAGGCTCTAAAGTTACTAAAAACACTACAGCGTGATGTCTCAGTGTTCAGACTTCCCATGTTCCTGTGATCATCATGTCTTTATTGTTGTTGTTCAGGGTTGAGATCCTGTCAAGTGTTGCATTTCTTTTTTTTTTCCCTTCCCCCATATGTGCACACAAAGTCGACACAGAGACACTCCTCGAGATAAAAACATAGACAATAAAACAAAAAACACTTTTTCTGCCCTAACCAACGTGTGCCTTTTTGCAAAACCATAACTAAGAAGACTTCAATACCTTTGATCAGGTTACTTCTGCTGAAACTGTAGTTTTGTAAATGCTTCCTAGTTTTTTGGTTCCTCCCCCCGTGTTGTGCATTTCTGTGAATGTCTTGGTTTGCTATAAATTAAACGGGGATTGTTTCAATTGTAAGTCTTCTAGATGAGAACCAGAGCAAATTCGCAAGAAGCTGTACAAATAATTTCCAAGGGGATTTAAAAACACAATAATAATAAAAAATAAGCAGCATATAAATAAGAAAACAATTAGGAATGAATGAGGGATTAAAACTAAAGAGCACTACTGTCATTATATGTCAGTTACTCTCAAAGAATTATTTAATTGATAAACTATAATAAGTAATACAGCACAAAATTGAGATGCTCAGTAACCTGAACTTGGCCCTCATTTGCGTTTCTCCTCTTGGTATCTTTTCGTGTGATGTATTTTCAGAATTGCTAAATGAGTATATTCAGTCTTCAGCTAAGACTTTCTACTTTCCTGTTATTAATGTGATTAAGCATGCAGTGGCATTTGGCTCTAAACAAACCCAGCTGAGCAAATTCTATCCCAAACTGTGAGCAAGTGGAAACTTTAAAAGATGGAGTTTTTTTTTTAAACAGCAGAACACACTGACCAGTAATACCGGCGTACACTATGTGATAAGCACCAATGAGGATAAAAAGATGTATGTGCTCGTGCATACGTTCCCAAAATGCACTCGGATGACGCTGTTATTGTAATAACCTTCGGTACAGTGATTCCTTTTGTCTGTAATAGTGCGTGTGTGTGTGTGTGTGTGTGTGTGTGTGTGTGTGAGGTCTGAACTCTGATTCTGTAAATCAGTTGTATTTTAGTTTTCCATTGTGTGGTTTTGGCTGTAAATAATTATGTAAGATGGCTGTTCATGCAAAAAGAAAAAAAAAAGGTTGATCCCATTTTGGAAGATCTATTTTGAGATATTACCTCATAATTGTGTTTGTTTATTCCCTGAACCTTAACAAGACTTGCTGTTGTGTGTTTTTCTCTTTGTAATAAAATGTTTCATTAACAAAGAAAACTGACTTTTTTGTGTCCTGAACTTCATTAAGCATATATGAGAGTTGAACTGATAACAGAACATGGAAGAAAAAAAAAATGCACATAACCTGGATGAAAAAGCCACCGGATAAATGATCAAACTGATTTATCAGCACTGCTTCGGACAATTATAGCTAATCTCTGAAATAAACTTCAGTGAAAACACACCTTTGAAACTATAAAACTTTCCTGCTCAGTCCGTTCACATCACATTTCAGAAAGCGCCCGGACCTCGTTTCTCATCTCGGCGTCTGATGCTTTCACGGCCTCTTGAGCGTTTCTCTGCTCGGACAGGGAGGCAGCCCGCACTGACACGCAGGTGAAAACGTTTTTCTGTTTGTCGTAATTCCCAACACAGCGATGCACCTGACCCCGGATCAGCCTCGGCAGCACCTGATCCTTCAAATAATAAAAAAGAAACGGATACATGCCTGAGGATTACAGATCGGAGTACTAAATTAGCTAAATCATCTGTGAATCCAGCTTATAGCTGTTGCCATAATATCCGTTTGCTGTGCAGCGAAAATATAACTGTGACGATCCCATGCTGATTTATTGTAGCCTTCAGCAGAGGAAGAAATCTAAAAAGCGTTTAAAAAAAAAAAAGCACACACGATGAAGGTAAACAGAATTGAAGTCATTCAACCTTGATCATGTACTCCTTCCAGACATCATTTAGAACAGTGGCTCCTGACTCAGGCCTCTCAGACTCTCCGTCATTATGAATATGATTTCTAGTCTCCTCCAGCAAAGCTGACGTGATACGGATGACTGTAGGAAAGTGGCTCTAGGTATTCTGCTGGGTTTAAAACGTACATGAAGGAACCGTACTCACGTTTTCATAGTAGACGCACGGCACTGTATCCTTCCCATCCCTCATTAGGAAGTTCTTGGCACCAAATTTTCCGATTGTAACTGCAGAATCAAGAGTGGCTGGAACAAAATTGGCAAAATGACAAAGGAAATCAAACCAAAAGTTTGTCGTGTCATGCACTACCGTACAAAAGTCTGGGGTCACTTTGAAATGTCCTTATTTTTGAAAGAAAAGCACTGTTCTTTTCAATGAAGATCACTTTAAACTAATCAGAA
>JAODTS010000021.1:23453079-23464108 GCA_025399975.1 Arius gagora | reverse complement strand
CAATTTATACTTTAAACGTTACTATCTACACAATGTACATAAGTATAAAATGTAAAATCTTAAATATCTTGGAAGCCGTAGCCAATCAGCTGTTTTAATTGTCATATTTGAATTCAACACACCAAATTTCATAACAAACAGCCAATTTCATCTCTGAAGCAGACAACTTCTGAAAAATTGTGATATCAGTGAGTGATAACATCAGCAATGTCACATTATGTTAACTATCATCACCCAGAAACTTTCATCTTCCTCACTTTTTATAATATTAAAGCTTCTTTCAAAGAGGAGATACATGGATATGGTGAGAGAGGACATGAAAGTGGCAGGTGTGGTAGAAAAGGATGTGGAAGACAGGGAGCAATGGAGACTAAAGATCCGCTGTGGTGACCCCTAATCGGGAGCAGCCAAAAGAAGATATTTTATATATATATATAGCTATGGCAAAGCCAATAAATCAAAATTATTTTAAAAAATAGCAGGAAATGTTTTAGCCAGTGAGAGGTCCCATAATGGGCAGCCAATCACAAGTCTGTGTTTCAAAGAAAAAGTCTTTTTTACAATGATTTTAACAGGAGCCACCGTTTTGTTTTGGAGTAGCCCTGAGGCAGTCCTAGGGTAGGTCTCCCAAAAAGGGACCCAAATTTAAAACTAATGGAAGGAACTGAGACTTCAGTGTATATCCGGATAGCACTCAGTGTTCGAGTTGCATTAATCTATGTAATAAAGGTGCTATAAGGCACCTTCTTTTGTGTAAGTATATGTACATTTTTTTTGGCTACTTTTGGGGTACAGACTTCCATGACATTAATTGATGACCTCAACATGATTTGGTCAGAACACTTAATAGCTGTTCTGATTTCTGGAGACTTTGCATAAAACATGACTGGCCATATGCAGGTAAACGCATTGCGCTTTTTTTTTTTAAAGTCAATTAATGTTCTGCGCAAATGCTTCCGTCTGCAAGTTCAGCTGTTAAGATTTAAAATTTTCCAAATTCAGTGAACACACTGTATTTTTGTTTTGGCTTTTGAATCTGAGCTGTGGAGTTGAACACGTGTCTGCATTCGGACGCACATATTTGGCTTGCCTGGGCCTGGCTTCATATGCACCGGTTTTTGGCTTCCTTTGCTTTGACGCCTTTTTTTTTTTTAAGCTTGTCCCGTTTATCAGGGCTAAGTCTGATGCAAATTTCTGCTTGTACCATTACATTTTCTCATTTTAATTTAATTCTGATTTTAGTTAGGTGGCACGGTGGCATTTAGTCACTGTAGCTCTAAGAGGAATCGAGTTTGGCAAATGCTGAATGGCATTACAGAGTTTGGCAAATTCAAATTAGGTGTGTGGTTGTGAAGATATTTGTACAGGTTGTTTCTGAGTCAGCTAAAGCAGGAAAGGCTGTAGGAGAGTTAGAGAACCCATTCGCGTCATGGAGCCAGCTCCCGTGACGTCATCACAGCTGCTCATTTGTGGCTGTGTGTAAACTCCAGCAGCTCAGAGACTAGATTACACAGTCTGGGAAAAATGTTTTTGGAATAATAAACACAGATTTGCCAAATTTGAAATTTCGCATGCAAATCTCAGCTAGGAATAATTATAAAATGTGCTTTTGTGATCATGTCCTGGGCGGAGTTGAAAAGCCTGTTGTGACAAGTTGCGCTGAAATTGAGAACTTCCTGAGATACCGCATAAGATTACTATGGGTCTGCCTGGTCAGGTTTACTGAGTATGTTTGGCGTGCGAAAAATTTGCCAAAACTATTATTTCATAGTAATGCTGCATTAAGAGGGGCAGCATTTTAAAAACTATTGTATGCATTCTGAGTAACGTTAGATACTAGTTGATGTCACTGTGTTGTGGAGGGTAGATCCGTGACCTATAATTAATACATATAGCTGGATTAAAAAGTGGTGGAGGTAGAAAGTTATGATAAATCTATGGGCTACAGAGAGCTGATGAGTCATTAAAATGCTGTGGGAGACCTAATTTGCATATCAGCCATGTGTGCATTCCTTGTGTGTACTGGATGAAGTTAAATTGTGAACGACTTTGCTCCGAGATGTTAAGAGTGGCTAAAGTTGGTTGTAGTGGTGAAACTTCTGTTCAAAAGCAAAACATTATCAAAATGCTTGCTCATTGGGGATATATTAGGAATAAAATTATCTCGTTTAAAGTCATTAAAATTCTGTAAAGCTGCTTTGCGACAATGTCTGTTGTTAAAAGCGCTATAAAAATAAACTTGACATCCCAGTATAAGGGTCATAGATTTGAAAGAAGGTGAATTTACCTTTGTTCTCTCATCCAAAAGAGAGAGAAAATTGGCTGAGTGAATGCTGGTACTCTCTGTAGTGCGAGGATGACTATTATTGAGGCATTTTGGTGCAAGATTACAGCAGTGTGAAAGTGCCTCAATGTTTTAATTATGTAAATCCCTTATGTGTGATTTGGAACTATTCATTTCATATTTGCATTCTGAGATAGGACAGTGCTTAGACGTTTGTGAGAAGGAATTGTGTGAATGTGTCTGTATGTGTGAAAAGGTGCATCTGTGTGAGAGAAAGGGATGAACATGTGAAGAGCTGTGTGTTTGCATATGCATTGAGTGACTCAGAGAGGCCTTGGAAGTTGAACTAAAATATTGAAGGAGAATCAATTTAGTCATTGAATATGTAATAGTCTGAAGTATTCCATAGGTGTTACAGGCGTGACTAGAAAAAATTTATTTTAAGTCATTTAAGTTAGAGATTTGTTTGGTATTTAACCCTCTGGGGTCTGAGGGTATTTTCTGGCTGTTATGAGTGACGAGATGTGGTGAGTAGGATCCAAAAGCAGAAACACAAACCAGAAAATCCAATGAATAAAAAAAGATTTAAAAGTCAAAGAGAATAAATGAACAAAAATAGCAAAAATAGTCCAGACAAAAAAAACCCTGTAAACAAAAAACGTAGCACAAAAACATGAAAAAAATGGCAAGACGAGAGTGCAAAAACTGTGGCAAAGAATAAGCAAAAACAGAGAGCAAAAATCCAGGAAGCAAAATGGCACAGAGATGACATTAGAAACAGACAAGACATTCTGGCAAAGTCCCCTTCTGAGAACATACTATTTATACACAGCAGAGTAGACCAGGAAGTGAATGCCGGCAAGATGGAAGTCCTGTCCCAGATCCGGATTGCCCTGAGATGGGAGATAATAAATCTCCGGAGTGGAAGTCCGGGGCGGATCATGACAATTTTCTGGAAATAAAAAAAAGAGAGAGAACTTGTGCCTTTTCATCTTCCCATGATCTTCAGGAAATTTAGAAGAAGCCTTTATTTGTCACATGCACACTCAAGCACAGTGAAATTCCTCCTTTGCATTTAACCCATCTGAAGCAGTGAACACACACATGCACACACAAACAAGTGAGCAACGAGCACCCACACACACACACCCAGAGCAGTGGGCAGCTATGCTACAGCGCCTGAGGAGCAGGTTTGGTGCCTTGCTCAAGGGGACTTCAGTCATGATACAGAGGGAAAGGAAAGTGCTGTTCATTCTCTCAACTCCCCTCACATTTTTCCTGGGAATCGAACTGGAGACCCTTTGGGCCCAAGGCTGCTTCTCTAATCTTCAGGCCATGGCTGCCTTAGATGATGCAACTTCCTGTTGAACATATGACTTGTGAAATATGTGCTTGGTGCGGTGTTCCGAGCGATGTTGCTTGGTGGCGTCGTGGTGGCTGTGCAGGTGGTTTGGGACATACGAGCACTTTGCATGGTGATGCTTCTGTGCTCGCTTTGTAGATCCATGGCACGGTGTTCTGCCCGGCGGTGGCACGGCGGCTGTACAGGTGGTGTGAGACTTATGGTGTTTAAGTAACAGCATTAAATGAATATTAAATAAAATGTATATTTTTTCATAATCTATAATGGAAAATAATGAGATGTTAAACAGATTCACTCTTTAATGCAAAACTGTTTTTTTTTTAAGGATTTTAATGATTATATTTGAAGATAAACTGTCACTATAGTGAAGGCTAATCAATGTCATTAGTATGTTCCTCTATGTTCTCATCATTTCTGTCTGTTTTTAACCAATAAGTATTAATTATTTTTGGATGAATACCAATATACTATGGTATACTGCTATTCGGCCTGTAGGCACAAACAACAGCAAGAGCCCTCTCCCTGATCCGAAAGCGCAGAGAGGCAACCCTCTCGTTCACTGGGGTAAACTCTAACACATGGCGGCTGAGCTGGGGAGCTATAAGCAAGCCCATACCAGCCCGCCACCGCTCACCATGGGCAACTCCAGAGAAGTGGAGAGTCCAGCCCCTCCTGAGGAGCTGGGTTCTGGAGCCCAAGCTGTGCGTCGAGGTGAGTCCGACTATATCTAGCCAGTACCTCTCAACCTCCCACACAAGCTCAGGCTCTTTCCCCCCCAGCAAAGTAACAGTCCATGTCCCAACAGCTAGCCGCTGTGTTTAGGATCAGGTCATAAAGGCCCCTGCCTTCGATTGCTGCCCAATCCACACTGCACCAGCCCCCTATGGCTACCTCTGTGGGTGGTGAACCCACAGGAGGTCGGGCCCACGTCACCGCTTCAAGCTGAGCCTTGCCGGGCCCTGTGGGCAAAGGCCCAGCCACCAAGCGCTTGCATTTGAGCCCCAACCCCGGGCCTGGCTCCAGGGTGGGGCCCCGGCTGCGCCATACCGGTCGACATCATGGTCCTTGATCTTTTATTATCCATAAGGGTTTTGGTGACTTACTGTACTACTCAAGTAAATGTACTTCATTACTGTCCACCTCTGAAAACGGGACAGCGCCGGGCAAGGATGAAGTAAATGGATACTGGTTAAAACATCTTACCAGCCTGCATGAGCGACTGGCACAGCAGATAAATTCTCTTCTTCAGAGTGGCACCATCGAGGACTGGATGATGAGGCAAGACTACATTGTTAATGAAGAACAAGGACAAAAGGTGCCATACCAAGCAACTATCATCCACTAACATGTTTCTCCACAACCTTTAAGCTCATGACAACCATCATTGCCAATGCTCTCCAAAGTTACCTAGAAGAAAATGGGTTGATTCCTTGGGAGCAGAAAGGCAACCGCAGAAATTCACGAGGCACAAAAGATCAGCTTCTCATCGACAAAATGATACTACAAAACACCACGCGGTGGAAGATGAACCTATGAGTAACTTGGATAGATTACAAGACGGCCTTTGACTCCCTTCCACACAGCTGGATAGTTTAATGCTGAATGTTAGTAGCAAGATCAGACAATTCCTGAAGGTAGCAATGCAGTCATGGAATACACTACTGCCAGTCAATAGATAATCACTGGACCAGGTTCACATTCATAGGGGGGTATTCCAAGGGGACTCGCTGTCCCCGCTGCTTTTCATAATATCCCTAATACCTATGTTGATCATCTTGAGAAAGATGTACCTGGGATACCAGACTTCAAACTCATCTGCAAAGATCTCACACTTATTGTATATGGATGACCTGAAACTCTATGCCAAGACCAAAGCAGAACTGGATTACTCACACAGTCAGAATATTCAGCAACAATATCTGCATGGAATTTGGCTTGAAAAAATGTGCGACCCTTACAGTCAATTGGGGGAAAAATCTTTGAGACTCAAAGCATAAACCTGCCAAATGGGCAGACTATCAAGAGCTTGAGACTGGTGGAAAGCTACAAACATCTTAGCATCCTCCAAGCCGAAGGCATCAAGCATGGCAATGTAAAGAACACCTGTGCTGAATATGTGGAGAGTGTAAAGATCTTGAAATCCAAGCTCAGTGGTGGGAACACCATTCAGGCCATCAACAGTTAGGCAGTACCGGTGATCAGACATACTGATGGGATAGTGGACTGGACACAAGAAGAGCTGGACAACATAGACCATAAGACCAGGAAAATTATGACAGCCAACCAAGCCCTCCACCCACAGAGTGATGTGGACCAACTCTATTTGCCTAGAAAAGAAGGTGGAAGAGGTCTTCTGCAGGTGAGACAGACAGTTGAAGAGGAGAAGCTAGTTCTCAATGAATACTTAAGTAGCAGCTCAGAAAGTGTCCTGAAAGATGTAACCAAAGAGTTACCGCTGAGAATAGAGGGCACAAAGAGTGACTAACAGAAGAAAACCCCTCAAGTCCCATGTTTTCATGTTGTAATGTGTACTTGTGGTTTTTTTGTGCTTATGTGCTGAGGTTTTTTTTAATGCTCCCACACTGTACTCCTCACAGGAGCATAGGGTGGGGGTTGCTTTTTTTCTCCTCCCCTCTCCTCATGTTACTCTGTAATTTTCTTTTATCCCTGTCTTCCTGTCCTGTCTACTCCCCCTCTGTCAATTATGTGTATCTATGTATGTAAGGACAGGTTGATGGTCAGTTTCACTGGTACAGTGATAATAAAGGGTTCATTCGTTCATTCATAATTGTATGACACTAACATTGCTCATGTTGCGTCACAGGGCAGCATAACACATTAAGAGGAACGTGCTATCTACCCTCGTCCACGTACAGTACATGAACTCACACACACCCATAATTGTCTTGTGTTGCTGTGATTGCAGAGGGATAGAGTGTATGCCATCTGTCCCACCTCAAAAGCAAGTCTAATTTTTTTACCTTTGGTTCCCTGTGAATGGCATCCAATGAATTTCAATTGAAAAATAGAAGCCAAGAGATTGGAAATACTCTCTCTCTCTCTCTCTCTCTCTCTCAGCCTACATCTCTTCATTTTGAGGGAGTATTTTCGGTGCACTTTTTTTAAATTTGTTTGTGTGAACATTTTTTTATTTGTTGTTTGTTTGCACATAATACTATTCTTCCACAGAAACAAAAGTATTGTTGAATTTACCTTGGGTAAAGCACTTCTGAATGTCAGCAGGTGGATCATATATGAGCACAGGTCATCACCCCATTTCATTTACTCCTTCAGCAATTTAGCCGAGGCAGTCGTGCATTGCTAATGGACAGCTGGCTGAAAACCCAGCGGAGAACTTCACACCGACACTAACCCAGGCTCATGATTGAAACAGAGACTCTGGAGCTGTGAGGCAGCAATATTACGCTGTGCACCACCGTGCCACCCATTCCATTTACTGAATTAACAAAATAACAATAATGAGTTGTCTGGTGTTCCGGTGTTTATCATCGAATGATGCAATTTAAGTCTTTGTCGTGACCATAATTGCAATATTCACCCATGAAACTCATCTGTTTTATCTGTCAACACAGTACGGATATGTAATCTGAAAAGAAAGACACTGTGGCATCCTAAATGTCCCATTAAATTAAACGTGTGTTTGTCTGAACGTGCATTAAAAAAAATAATGTTGTGTTGTTTATCTATTGGTGTCTAAGAGTATCTAAAATGACTAGTAGCTGCCTTTAGGGGGATAATAAACTCTGCAGTGGTCTTATACAGATCATATACATAACAGCTTCCTGTCATTTTTCACAGGACTATATGTCATATATGAATTATGCTACAGTCTGGGTATTAAGCAGTCCAGCAAGCAACAAGACAGTGCACGTGAACAACATGGCTTTTATCCAGGCCAGAGTTAATACCATACTGATTAAATCAATTTCACTGTTTATTCTTCAGTAATTGGGTACTACTCCAGATGCCCTACAACAGAGGTTCTCAATCTTTTCTGCTTTAAGGCCCACCTAGGGGCCCATTAAAAAAGATCCCCGTTTATTTTGGCTCATGTATTCTATTAGAATCTAATAATCTGTTGTAAAGTGTATGAATGGGATGCGACATCACTCCCTGTTACAGATTGGAGCCCAGGAATTAAATAAATGCAATAAAAACAAAGTGTTTTTAATTGTAGGTATTGTATGGATGTAAAACTGTACGGATGTGCCAGAAGCCAACATAAAACCATGCATGCAGGTCATTCTCAGTCAAAAAGGATTAATGATCCAAAAGTGGAGTCTGGTCCATTAACACAAGAACTTATTGCCATGTTTGTGTCCAGCAAACAAGCAAGTTATTAAAACCAAGAAGTACACTCAAAAGGAATTGATATATACAGTAAACCACTCAATGGGATTAGATCCTTACACGCTAACAAAGAAGGATTTTCTTATGAGTTGGAAAAATTATCCATCCGTTGAGTTCCCTGACATCTCAAACTACCTGGTGCTGCAGGTATCGTTCTACACAGACAAACAGATGAAAACCTGGAAGAGCATGGAGGGGTACAACTTTTTATATACAGCTGGGTTAGAGATCTGGGAGTCAGGGCACTACAAGATAGACGGTGGTAGATGGAGCTAAGTGCAGGAAGGGTGTTTATTAGCAGGTGTGATATTTACAAAAACGAAAGTAAAGCAGAGTATTGAAACAGCATTATAAACATGACTAGAAACAAACGTGACCGTGATGATGATGATACTTTGCAAAGCCTCTGTAAAAACAGCGTCCGTATCTGCACGTGTTGATTGCACTTAAATCAGTATCAGGTGTTTCCCATAATGACTGGGTCCCAAGAGCGTGCACAAAGTGCTCTGTGAGCGAGCGCGGCTCAAGCACGCAAAGGCGTGACAGTCAAGTGTTCAGCTGCTGTGTGACCATAACTTTTAGCTTACGTGTATATCACCATGCATCGCCACCAAAATGCCTCGTTTTCATCAATAGCCCATCGTAAAGCATCACGAGCTGTAGCGTGACCGTAGCTTAATGAGGCAGACGTGACATTGGAGGCAACCCAGCAATTGTACCTTACAATGAGTAAAAATGAGCTTCAACTTGGAAAAAAAAATCACAGCGCACTAGATGGTGCTCAGCTAGTGGTTGAGAAACACTGGTCTATCATATATATTTTCCATTCAGCTAGCATGATATTAGACGAGTTCAATATCATGCTAGCTGAATGAAATATATCTGATATACCACAACAAAAAGCCAGCTATTATTATATGTACGTATTATACTATATCTGATATAGATATATGTAATTATTATTATGCTATGGAATATATGTGAGATATACCATGGCAAAAAGCCAGCCAATATTATTATTATTATTATTATACATAACGGAGTTAGCGTGGCAGTGAAGTCACCTTCCAGCCGCTCTGGTGTTCATCAGTAGCACGGGCTAATGCCTGAGAAACTAAGATTCCTGTCTCCAGACTCTTCTTCCACGTACACTCACCACAGTATTTTTCACTTAGACTTAAGTATTAATTTCCCTGTGTAATTTACTTAGTTACTTTTAAAATCAATATTGACAGCTACACACAACGGAGCAACCGGCAGCCAAAATTCTCTCAAAATCTTCCGCTTTTAACAAAGCAAAACCTCGCAGCCATGTTTGTTTACAAACCGTCACAGTCACTCACTAGCACGGAAGTTTTACATCTCTGATGTGTCTCTTTTTTTTCCAGTTTTTCGATGTCCATTGGTATGTTTTTCTCTTGTAAATATGCGTGAAGAACATATAATGAAGTTTTGGTCGCCTTTTGGGTGTTCAGCGCATCTTTAGTTTCAGTTTTCAGTTTATCTATTTAGTGCTTAATCCAAGTACTGGATTAGCCTCGTCTTCTCTCTTTCCCGGCGGACAAAGAAATGATTGCTCATTCTCCATTGGGGAGAGTGGTGTAATACACGGAGGATAAGCGATATGATGATAATATTGCGTGCTATCAGTAAACCCACTAGAAGGGAATAGAACACATTTTTATTCCATGGAAAAAGTGGCCCGTATGTATAATAATATTTATTATATGGCTAACAACTGATGATATTTTGCTTATCCTTTCCTCTCCATCTCTTCCTGTCAGTGTAAATCAGAGTGCAGCAGTCTGGATTCCTCTCAGGCCTGGAGGGAGAGGCAGCACACTCCGGTTAAAGAAGATGCACTGAATGGCAAAGGCTCCAATGGCTTCAGGGTCAAACCCCTGGAGCAGCACATGGCCAATCTCACCTTCTTAGAGAGCAAGTAGCTCAGAGCCCTTCTATCCCAGAGCTAATGAAACCTGGAGTATTATTACACACACACGCGCGTACGCACGCTTTGCCACATATATTTTGTGTTGTGCAGTGGCTCCTGGCATCCCTGCTGCACTACTCACATACTATAAGGTCCAAAAGTCTCTCTCTCCGAGAACTGTTTTTATTTCATCATACATTTCACAAATTATATTTCGCAGTCCAGGTTATTCTCCACTAAAGGATGATTTAATATAAAAAAGAGGAGGCACCAATATGCTAGGATAAAATGTAGAAGAAAGCCACGTTTTTATCAGTTTAATTTATGGCTCATTAATACGGAACTCTGTTATTGTGATGTCAGACTGAGGAATTTACATTTGGCTTCAAATGCAGTTCAACTAATCAGATTTTAGGATCTGTTTAAAAATACTAAATAAACTTCAGAACAGTAGCACTGGAAAAGATGTTTTACTTTGTGGAGTTTTGTCTCGTTCCATGATGCACCCACATTTTGTTTTTAGTTTACTGAATATTTATATTAAGAGGTACAATTTCCTATTTTAACTGTTTCCTGTATTACGATTTACACTTGTGATTAAGTTGGTCGTTCGATATCAGACGTTTATTAATGTTGTTATTCAGTGATGAGTGATAACACGCTTGTAGGAAGTTGAAGACGTTCCATTCCATCAAAACAATAAAAATTGTGATTTAAAGGACATTAAGACACATTTAAATTTTTATATAAAAAGTCTGAAACAACTTTAGTGTTGCTTAGGAGTTTCTTGTATTAAAAAAAAAAATGAACTGCATCTTAATATTTAACAATTCATCTCAGGCTCAGTGAATATCAGTAATTAGTATAAATACGCAGGTGATTTATAGAAAATCACACACACTGATTGGTCGAGAGATTCAGACAATTTCTCAATAAATTGGCTCAACAAAATGGCGGCCAATCGCTTCATCACCATAAGTGAGGAAGAATTAGAAATTCATCTCATCTCATTATCTCTAGCCGCTTTATCCTGTTCTACAGGGCCGCAGGCAAGCTGGAGCCTATCCCAGCTGACTAC
>JAODTS010000021.1:23075553-23087290 GCA_025399975.1 Arius gagora | reverse complement strand
CTGGACCAAAACTGGACAAGAACTGGACTCACAGGATGCTGTCGGGGGGTAAGTCAGTGTGTTTGCACGACACTATTAATGGGGATGTCATACAGATTCATGTCAAAAATCCCGAACTATCCCTTTAAGAGTACCACATTCATATTCACTCTGCCCAAGGTAACCACGGGACTGTATTCCCCATTCACAGCATATTTAGCTACTTAATATAAGTTCGAAGTAAACAATAGTTGATCAGGCTGTTATTTCTTCTAGTTAGTAAGGTGCCTTTTTACACCATACCCAAACCTTGGCATGTAAACTTATCAACATGCATAAAAACATACTACAACATTCCTGTTGCTACTCTACTTCTTACTGTTTAAAATAATGAAAGTAAAGCCAGTGACCTGTTAGATCCCATAATATCTTTTGTAAAGGGTTTTTGAGCCATAGTCTCAATCAGACGGTTAACTGCTCTAACAACTCTGCCTGTGTGGGTACATTTCTCAGGCCCTAAGTGTAGTGTTGTGTGTGTCTGGCTATCAGTTACTGGGGTGGGTGGAATAATGTTGGGGGACCCTGTGTTATCCAAGTCAGTAGTGTCAACAGGGTGAGGGTCAATGTCAGTTGGGCGTGAATTGGGAGACACACAGGGACTGGGCACATCTCTTGAAGACAGGGGAGTCATCAGCTGATCAGAGGTACCAGGCAGGGGGTGTGGCAACTCAGCCTCCATCTCTGAGCCAACAGCATCTTCTCCAGACAGAGAGTCGGCATCGGTCATCTCATTTATCCATGAACAGGTACGGTCCTCAGAAGCATCCACTGCCAGGCCACTCACAGCATCAATGGAAAAGGAGTCGCACTCACTGACCGCATCCAAGGCACCTGCCTCTAAGTCTTCACTGGCCGGTTGGGCGATAGGCAAGAAGCTGACATCCAGCATCAAATTACGGTGGACAACTTTAGTTCTCCCGCTTTCATCCCTGACTTTGTACACATGAGTCTGAGGGTTGCAATCTGTGACAGTATAGATGGTGGGTTCCCATTTATCTGCTAATTTCCGCTTCCCTCGTTCTGCCTTATTTGCCAGCAGGACTCTGTCACCGACATTCAGGTGAGTGCCACGGGCTCTTTTGTTGTACCCATCGGCTTGACGCTGTTGCTGTTTCCTTGCATGCTGTTGAGCAATGGTAGCAGCTACATTGAGGCTCGCCATCAGCTTGCCTGCATAGGTGTTGTAGTCAGAGACGACTGGGTCCTTCAGGACTTGGTTGAAGACCATATCCATGGGGAGTCTTGGAACTCGACCGTACATCAAATAGAACAGGGCATATCCAGTCGTTTCATGAATGGTAGCATTGTAAGCAAAGGTCAAAGTCTGTATCTGCTGAGCCCAGTGTTGTTTAGATGCCAGAGGGAGAGCGCGCAACATACTGCCGAGTGTCCTATTAAACCTTTCGGTTTGCCCGTTTCCCATGGGATGATATGCAGTCGTGTGTGACTTTGCAACCCCTGCGAGGCTGAGGAGCTCAGAGATGAGTTTGCTTTCAAAATTGGCTCCTTGATCGGAATGTATTCTTTCTGGAAAACCATATATACAGAACACGTTATCCCATAGTTTCTTCGCAACTTGCTTTGCAGTTTGGTTGACACAGGGGAATGCATGAGCCAACTTCGTGAAGTGGTCGGTTATGACCAAAACATCCACTGATCTCTGCTTACTGTCCTCAGCACTCCAAAAGTCAATGCACACCAACTCCAAGGGTGCGGACATGTGGATGCTCTCTAATGGAGCTCGGGCAGCTGGTTCAGGCATCTTTGCAAGGATACATCTTTGGCAGCACTTTACATAGTCCTTGATGTCTCTTTCCATCCACGGCCAGAAAAAACGCTGTCTGTCAAGATGCAAAGTTCTGGCTTGACCCTGGTGCCAGGGCATCTGCTTAGGGCATCTGCCACAATGTTCTTTGGCCCAGGGATGTGCTTAAGACTGAACGTGTATGGGGACAGCTTCGCAACCCACCGCTGCTTGCAAGCATCAAGTTTTGGCTTTGTCATAATATAAGTTAAAGGATTGTTGTTGGTCCACACCGTAAAACAGTGACCTTTTAGCCAATGACTGAATTTTTCACAAACACTCCATTTAAATGCTAAGAATTCTAGACGGTGGGCAGGGTATCTCTTCTGTGACCCAGACAGAGTCTTGCTTGCAAAAGTGATTGGATGTGCTCTACTTTCTCCTTCTGGCACCTGAGATAAAACTGCCCCGAGACCGTCGAGAGAGGCATCAATTGACAATATCAGTGGCCTAGAGAAGTCTGGGTGAATGAGGACTGCACAGTTCAGGAGCTTCTCTTTGAGACTGAGGAAGGCAGCGTCACGGTCCTCTGTCCAGTCTGCAGGCTTGAGCTTTCTGAAGACGCCAGGATTCTGACCGACTTTGCTCGTCTTCCCCTTATGTTTCTGCCCAGCTGTAAGGGCAAATAGCGGCTTGGCTATGGCAGAGCAGTGAGGTATGAAGTGCTGGTAATAGAATACCATCCCCAGAAAGGACTTCACCCTGCGGACTGAAGGAGTGCAGCCGTCATCTTCTATCAAGTCAGTCTTCGATGTCTTAACAATGACTTCAACTTTCTCAGGATCAACAGCAACACCACCACCATTAATGATATGCCCAAGGAACTTTACAGAACACCGCAGCAGATGGCACTTTTTGGGACTCAACTTCAAATTGTTCTCTCTGAGCCACTGGAAGACAACCTCCAGTCTTTTGAGGGCCTCTTGTTTGGACGGGGCAAAGACCAATAAGTCATCCAGGTAGCACAGCAGACTACTGAAGTTTAAATCACCAAAGATGCTCAACATCATCCTCATGAATGAGGCTGGGCTGTTGCAAAGCCCCTGTGGCATCCTGTTATATTCATGGAGGCCTAGAGGTGTTGTGAAGGCTGTGTATTTTTTATCGTCCTCGTGCATAGGTAAGTTATAAAAACCTGAGGTGAGATCCATGGTGCTGAAGACCGTATTTCCACCCAGAGCGGCCAGACAGTCTGACTGGTGAGGCAGTGGGTGAGTGTCCTTGATGGTTCTTGCATTTAGCCATCGGAAATCTGTGCATATGCGAAGGTCACCATTTTTCTTCCAGACCATTACAAGGGGGGAAGCGTACTCACTCATAGACTTGCGTATTATTCCCTGCTCCTCCATCTCAGTGAGAACTTGCCGCAGCTTTTGGTAGTGTGCTGGTGGCACTCTGTGATATGGAAGGCGGAAAGGGCGGTCGTCTGTGAGTCGGATCCTATGCACAAAGTCTTTGGCTTCTCCACAGTCCAGATGATGCTTTGAGAAGACGTCATGATACTGTTCCAACAGTGTAACCAGCTGGATCTTTGTGGACGGGCTCACCTCACAGCGGTCAACATCAACATCTCCCAAACCACACTTCTGAAGTTGCTGTTTGAGATTGGAGTTGTTGCTGTGCTTGGCTTGAGTAATCTTAACTGAGTCATTCTCTCTCTGGCAATTGCCTTGAAACAGTGACATCTTCAACTGCCACACACAGAGAGACATCTGCCAACTTGGAGTTCTTTCTCAGGGCGAGTGGTTTGTCTGTGATGTTGGTCACTTTCATCGGAGTCCAGCCATCCCCCCACAGAGGCGTGATCACTCTGCCGACCATAATTCCTCGAGGCACACACCTGGATGTAGACGACTCCACCATGACTGTGCTCCCGGGTGACATCGGCATGTTACTGGGCAGTCTGCCCCATATTAGGTACTCTTGTCTGGGGAGGAGAGTCACGGCTTGGGTCAGCTTCACCGTACCCACTTTTTCTGGTACATCTGCACCCCTCCACCTCATGAGACTGGCCATCATCTCTAAAAACTGCTCACATTCAGAAGACTCCCGTGTGTTTCGTGAGATGAGCCTCCAGTAGTTATTGTCATTTTTCAGCTGATGCAGCACATACTTCAACATGTTAGTCCCTACGATGATCTCATCTTTCTGGCCAGGCACCACCAAGACTGGGACCATGCACCTGATGCCATACAGACTCAGTTCCATGTCGTACATGCCTTTGGGGCTCACCTGTACTCCCCCACAGCCTACAAGGATGATGCGTTCTGTTGGTTCTTGCTGCTGAGTTAGGACGTTCTCCGATATGAGTCTCTGCTCTGCTTCTTCACTGATCGTGCAGGCCATTGACCCCATATCCAGTAATCCTTTTAGCTGGGCAGAACCGTTGATCATCACTGGGGCATGGAACAATTCACCGTACGGCTCAACAGTCTGAATGTTCTGTACAATTACTTTACAATTATCTGGCATTACTTTACAAACGTTCACATACATCTCTTTTAATTCTTCATTTCCTTCGAGGGTTGATATCTCAACGCCCACACATCCCCTCGCCAAATGCGGGCCACCTAGTTTAAATGTGCTCCGTTTTGCTGACCTTGGGGCTGTGCCTGGACCTGCTGTGGTGTGCCATTGAATCTAGGCCTGCGCTGCTGGCAGTCTTTCTTCCAGTGACCTGGCTTGTAACAGCCCATGCACAGATTCTCCTGCCTACAGTGCGCCGTTGTTGAATGCTCAATGGACTGACACACTCTGCACTTCCTCTGGAAAATGTTCACTGGCCCCTTGTAGGATGATTCAGCTGCCGCTGTCTGAGCCTTCTGCTCCAGCACACGATCCAACAGACTAATCAAAGACTGAATGTAAACACACTCTGTCTGAGAAGAGAATGGCGGCCCGGGTGTAGTGTGGTGAGTGGAGGACTCATCGGTGTTCTGAACAGCGATAGCTTCTGTTGTGGATGTCTGGGCATGAGCACCAATGTGCTTTGGTCGAACTGGCCTGACCTGGGACTTGGTTCGAGCCTCCCTCTGGTGTTCAGTGAGGTGCTCCTGAATCTCATTTGCTGTCCACTTCTCTGCCGTTTTACACTTCAGGACACTTGCAAGGGCTGGGTCAGGACAATGTTTCACCAACATCATTGTGACTTCATGAGAGGGATCTTCAATGTTTCGCCTCTGTCTCCTCAGACACTCATCCGTGACATCTACAGCTTTGTTCAAGCGGATCCAGTAGTCCATTGGGCTTTCTCCATTCAGAGGGAGTGTGTTATAAAAATCTGCTAGAGGCACTGAGGAGTAAGTTACTTCACTGAACTGCTGCTTGAGTATATCAAAGACAAGCTTAGGATTCTCAGCAGGCCTTAAGGATGGAATACTACGCAGTGTAACTTTAACAATGTCTCTGGCCTTTCCCATGAGTCTGGACATTATTTCTTGAGAGTACTCTTGTGGTGGAACACCCCTTTTTTCAGGTAGACATCCATGATTTCTTCCCACTCATGCACTGTGTGCTTGTCAGTCCCATCACCCCTGAAGTACGGTGGCTCTCTGACATCTGTCTTCATCACTAACTTGACTCCAGTCATGTTTAAGTCAGGATGTCCCTGGCCCATGTTCAGACTAGGTGTGTGAGTGGGCTGGCTATGTTGACTACCGACAGATTTATTCAGTTGACTTGCGATGTTCTCACCTATTTGGTGTGCTAACTGTGTAATGAGATGTCCTATGTCTGTAGTGTTTACACCTGGACTAGGGGGTTCATCAGTGTGCATGTGGGTGAATGAAGATACAGGATGACCTACTGTACTAACACCCCTCCCTATGCCTGGAAAAATTCCTCAGACTAGGCATATGCTTTGTGGGTGTGGATGAATCAGTCACCAGGTATGTAGAGGATGATACAGGGTTTCCTATTTCATGACCACCCCTAACCGGAGTTGATTCCATGTCTCCCAATAGCTTACCCCTGCCTACACCCACCACATTACCACCTTCATCCCAGTTAAGAGGTACATCCATGTCATTACCCTCAGCCATGTTGAAATTGTCTTTACCAATGTAACTGACCAGCGTTATGTCTTATGTGATGTGATGTATTATGCTGTATGTTATATGTCTTAACCAGTGTTATGTAGGCAAACACTTAAAACAAGTGTAGGCCAAGTTGAAAATAAATTGTCGTAAACCACACTATGTCTGCAATGATATGAATACTTGGAACAATGTCAACACCTCTGCGATGTTCTGCAGCAACCACCGGCGATCACTCTGGCGATGATCTGAGACGAAATCATCCGGGTCACAGCACCATTGTAGCTGGAACACTCTGCTGCCCCGGCTACCCCTGCGTTGTGTTCCGGTGCACAACGAAGAAGTGACGCTGACGCCGTTCCTTATCAAGGCCACTTTATTCTTTTAAAATGAAAAAGAGCACAAGTGTTGGGAGAAAGCACTTCATTATGTCCAGCAAGCCTAACATGAGGGAAACAAATTGAAATACACAGGCTCCGACACGAGGACAAAAGGCTAGTGCTTACACAAAACGAGGTGATTAGCTTGCTAGCTATCTTGTGCTCTCAAAATTCACTTATCAAACAAAACAAGACACAAATACCAACAGTTTTCACGTACACTAATTGTAATATTCATGTGAGAGACGGAAAATGCAACTCAAGTGCCATTACTTCACATGGATTACTTTTTTTTTTTTTTACATCGGAGCTGTGTGAAATACGTACCTCTCACAGCCGAGTAAAATACAGACTGGAGAGAGAGAACGCAAATAATGCAAGACGCATCCTTCACATGCCACCAGAGGGCGCTATAACAAAAATACAACAAAGCTCCCAATAGCATTCCCAATACCAACGAATTTAAAACTACATACAAGAGAAAGATTTTGGTGAAACAAACACCACGTGTTAGATTTTTTTAGACAATCATTAATAATCTGAGCAAAATGAAAAGGTTGAATCTCACAGACTAGTGAGAATTTTCACTCATAAACTGAGCCATTGTTTTTTTTAATATTTAAATTATATCCACAATTTATAAACTTTGCAAAAGGTAATTAGCATTTTGCTACTGCAAGTATTATATCTTAGCACCATTGGCTGGATACTGGAATCAAATGCCATAGCAGGAATCAAACACTGTAACAAGAATCAAGTTGAGTCAAAGAATCAAGTAGGAATCAAATGCCCTAGCATGAATCAAGTATCCTAACAAGACATCAAATGCCAAAACAGAAAATCAAAAGCTGTAGCAGGAATCGAGTGCTCTAACAAGGAATCAAGTGCTCTAATAAGGAATCAAATACTGTAGCGGGAATCAAGTGCTCAAACAAGGAATCAAGTGCTGTAGCATGAATCGAGTGCTCAAACAAAGAATCAAGTGCTGTAGCAGGAAACAAATGCTCTAACAAGGAATCAAGTGCTGTAGCATGAATCGAGTGCTCAAACAAGGAATCAAGTGCTGCAGCAGGAATCAAATGCTTTAACAAGAAATCAAGTGCTCTAACAAGGAATCAAGTACTGTAGCAGGAATCAAGTGCTCTAACAAAGAATCAAGTACCACAGAAGGAATCGAGTGTCCTAACAAGGAATCAAGTGCTGTAGCAAGAAACAAATGCTCTAACAAGGAATCCAATGCTGCAGCAGGAATTGAGTGCTCTAACAAAGAATCAAGTACCACAGAAAGAATCAAGTGCTGTAGCAGGGTTCAAGTGCTCTAACAAGCAATCAAGTACCACAGAAGGAATCAAGTGCTGTAGTAGGGATCAAGTGCTCTAACAAAGAATCAAATGCCATAGCAGGAAACAAGTACTCTAACAAAGAATCCACTGCTGCAACAGAAATTGAATGCTCTAAAAAGGAATCAAGTGCTCTAACAAGGAATCAAGTGCTTGGGCAGGAATTGTATGCTCTAACAAGGCATCAAGTTCTGTAGCAGGAATCAAGTGCTCTAACAATGAATCAAGTGCTTGAACAGGAATTGAGTGCTCTCACCAGGAATCAAGTACCAGAGAAGAACTCAAGTGGTCTAACAAAGAATCAAGTGCTTTAGCAGGAATCAAGTGTCATAACAAGAATCAAATGGCACAGAAAGAATCAAATGCTATTGCAGGAATCAAGTGCTTTAACAGTATCCAAGTTCTACAGAAAGGATCAAATGCCATAGAAACAACTAAGTGTCATAGCCAGAATCTAGCACTCTTGGTAGATGAACACGTTTTTAGATGTATGTATGTTAATAATGGAAATGGATTTACATGACAAATGGAATGTCATGTGACAACAATGATGCAGTAATGTCATGTGGCAATCTTTCCCATCTATCCATTATCCATAACCGCTTATCTTGTGCAGGGTCGGGGGCAAGCTGGAGCCTATCCCAGCTGACTATGGGCGAGAAGTGGGGTACACCATGGACAAGTCAGCAGATCATCGCAGGGCTGGCGGTCTTTTCCACAGAAAAAAATATTGCAATTCAGGCACAAATTCAGCAGCATGCCTCGTGTACAGCAAATCAACCAAGCAAAATCATATTTATTCCTGCATTTTTATAAGACAAACAAACAAAGTGATTGAACATGTTAATTGGCATTTGTTGAAGTGTTAATTAAATACAAATGGATTTACTGGTTATTTACTCAATCTTGGGGGAAAAATGAAATTACAAAGCTTCAGTCGTGGATTTTGCCCAAAAGTCAAGCCTTAATTATGGGGTTTGTTGATGTTTTTAATACCTTTATGAGTGGATGGAAAACGACAGACAGTCAAACAAGAGAAACCTTTGCAATACACTTTAAATGTCTGATTAAAATTGAAATGTCTTGTATGTAAAGCGTTTGTCGCTAAATGTTAATTTAGTGGAAACAAGCTGCTAGCGGCAAAATGTGCAAATATTTATAAAATCTCTCTCTCTCTATCTATCTTTCTCTCTCCATCTCAGATTCCCTCCATCACCAGGTCTGTCGATGCAGAGCGAATCTTGGCTCTGAGGCAGCAGACGCAGTTCCTCTGGGACTCCTACTTCTCCTCCGTGGATAAAATTGTCTTAACCACATTAGAGGTGAGTTTACAGCAGGAGGGAAAATAAGGTCAGACTAGGAGCGAACGGATTATGTAGCAGGCTAAAAAAAGGAAACAGATTGACATTGTGGTAATTTGTTTGTCACACCCTTTTTACACAAATGCTCAGGTTTCACGACAGCATTGAGTCTAAGCGAAGTTGTTTTGTCTGTGATACTTCACACATGCCACAAAGTCAAACACAGTAGGTCTATGTGGACACTTCTGGGTTGATATCACTTCATTACCATCGAAGCAAGTTCAGGTTGCGATTAGATTTATTGGATTATATGAGAATGAGTTAAGATTTTGGATGAATGAAAATGTCTACACAAAAAGACTAAAAGACAACTTGACAATTGAATCAAATAAAAAAAAAGATTATTAAGATGATCACAATTGTCAGTCCTGCGTGCTGTGGTGTGTGCACCTGAAGGCGCACCCCGGGCTGTGCGCACGTCAAGCGAACTTCAGCACGCTCACAGTATCACTGCAAAGTTTTACACTATGTCAGTACGTATTACTGAGCTTTTCTATCCTTGTTTCTGATTTCCTGTTTCCTGATTCCTGTGTCTGTTTTTTGTTCTTGTTCTCACTTTACCTATATCCTGTTTGCGCCTCGCCCGACCCTGTGCATGTTTAACGATTTGGATATAGCCTGCCGATTTGGACTGTTTGCCTTTTTTGTGTGTTTACACTTTAAAGAAATATATACTTCTGCACTTACATCCACCTACAGTACCTTGTACCTGACAGAATGCTTCACCAAACAATGGATGCAGCGGAAGTAATACAGTTTGCCATACTTCGCATCTAGCGTGTTCTGGTATCGCGGCCCCTCACCTCGTATTTCTGGCAGCATTTTGTAATGGGCCTCCCGGCAATGTACTATGGAATATATCACCCTAGGGGATTCAGCCTGCAGTGTAATCTGTTCTACAAGGCCTTCAAAGAACCCAAGACACCAGAACCGATCTGGGTGAGCCTCATGCTCACTTGGACAGCTGGATGAGCTTGCCGATGGGTGGAGTACCTCATCCGAGTAGAGCACCCGTCCCTGCGAAGTTCACAAACTTTCTTAGCCATGCTCCAGTTCATCTTTGAATCTTTGGAAAAGGAGGAATCCCATGAATTTTTTTTTTTTGGGGGGGGCGGGGCCATCATGCCTATGGCCAACACAGCAGCAGTGGAGGAGGCCATCACTCCAGAGCTCCCCCCAGTGGCTGATGCAGAGACAATAGAGGTGGCTGTTGTTCCAGAGCCCCTCTTAGAGGCTATCTTTCTAGAGCTGGGTTCTCAGCCAGAACCAGCATCTGAATCAATGCCTGAACCAGAGCCTGCATCAAAACCCATGCCTGAACCAATGCCAGCACCAGCATCTGTTCCAGTGCCAGACCCAGTGCCAGTGTCTGTTCCAGTGACAGAGCCAACACCAATGTCAGAGCCGGTGCCAGCCCCAGCATCTGAGCCAGAGTCTGAGTCAGCTCCAGAGCCAGGTCCAGTGCCAGTGTCCGTGCCAGTGCCAGCATCTGTTCCAATGCCAGAGCCAGTGCCAGTATCTGTTCCAGTGTCAGAGCCAACACCAGTGTCAGAGCCAGCACCAGCTCTAGAACCAGTGCCAGAGTTGGAGTCAGCGTCAGTGTCTACTCCAGAACCTGTGCCAGCACCAGTGTCAGAGTCAGCTCCAGTGCCAGAGCCAGCATCAGAGCCTGCACCACTGTCTACTCCAGAACCCATGCCAGTGACAGAGTCAGCTCCAGTGCCAGCATCAGAGCCTGTGTCAGTGTCTACTCCAGAGCCAGTGCCCGTGTCAGCTAGAGCATCAGAGCCAAGGCCAGAGTCGGAGCCTGTGCCAGCTCCAGTGCCTATGCCAGAGTCAAGACCAGTGCCAGAACCTGAGCCTGTTCCAGAACCTGTGTTAGAGGATGACGGCACGACCTCTGCCTCAGCTGGCTATGAAGGTGTAGTCATCCCACTGCTGCCCGGCTATGAAGGCATTGTCATTCCTCTGCCACCCGGCTATGAAGACGTCGTTGTCCCGGTACCGCCCAGCCATGAAGATGTCATCATCCCACCACCAGGTCCTAACCAGGACCGAAGCAATGTGCTGACAGAGCTTGAGCCCATGCCTGAGTCCAGTCCCGAGTCCAAGTCAAGTCCAGAGCTTGAGTCCTCTACTGAACCCAAATACAGCCTGGAGCCCGAGTCGAAGCTCACTTCCTGCCTTAAGCCCAAGTCATCTCCAGAGCTCAAGTCCAGTCCAAAACCCAAGTCAAGTCCAGAGCTCAAGCACACTTCCAGCCCTGAGTCCAAGCCAGTTCCAGAACTCAAGTCTGAGTTATCTCCTGAGATGGAGCCAGAGTCCAGTCCAGAGTTTGAGCCAGAGTCCAGTCCAGAGCTCAAGTCATCTCCAGAGCTCAAGTCCAGCGCTGAGCTTGAGCACACTGCCCAGCCAGATCCAGAGCTCAAGCCTGAGTCATCTCCAGAGCTCGAATCCAGCCCAGAGCTTGAGTCCACTGTAAGTCCTGGATCCAGAATAAGTCCAGGGTCCAAGTCAAGTCCAGAGTCTGAGTGTGCTTCCTGCACAGAGCCCAAGTCATTTCCAGAGCCCTTGTCCAATCCAGAGTTTGAGGCATCTCCACAGCTCAAGCCCAAGTCCAGTACAGAGCTCAAGCCCGAGTCCAGTCCTGAACCCAAGTCATCTCCAGAGCTCAAGCCCAAGCCGTCTGCAGAGCCCAAAGCCATTAACAATGCACACCTGAACTTAATTAAGGAGCTAGATGTGCACCTATTTAAGGACTGTTCAGATGCAGTATCAC
>JAODTS010000021.1:20503428-20513774 GCA_025399975.1 Arius gagora | reverse complement strand
CATGTCTTTGGACTGTGGGGGAAACCGGAGCACCCAGAGGAAACCCACGCGGACACGGGGAGAACATGCAAACTCCATACAGAAAGGCCCTCACCAGCCGCTGGGCTTGAACCCAGGACCTTCTTGCTGTGAGGTGACAGTGCTAACCACTACACCACCATGCCGCCCCCCCCATTGTTGTTGTTGTTATTATGATTGCTGTTGTTTTTGTTGGTGTTGCTTTGTACTTGTTTCATTATAGATACATATCTATACTTGCATTTCTATATCTACAGTATATATCTGAGACTCTTGTGTACACGACGATGCTTTCTGGTATGTATTCTTGCATATGTCTACTTATATAATTCAAGCTAAAACTAACAGTAAATAACACTGGTACACCAGCAAGTCCACCAAGTGATCATGTCCTCAAACAGCCTGGGAGTCATCTGTATTTGAGCAATGTTCAAATAATAATTATAAGAATACATTTTGAAAAATGCCAATCTCTTCTAAGGTGTCCTCAAAGGATGATGCTTTATGGAATTCCATTTTCTCTTCAAATACTGTTTTTTTATGTGAGGATAATGTACAGTGAGAATGATTACTGTGAAATAAAACCCTGATGATGGGAAACAATGGGGTCTTGAATCACCCTGAAGGGTTTTATTTCACAATAATGACCTGCTCATTGTACATTATCCCCCTTATTACATGGCTACTTGCTAAAGAAATCAATAATTTGACATAAAATATTGATTAAAATATTTTATTGCTAACAGTAATGATGTGGTCCACACCAACAGTCTGTTCTGCTTAACAGTTATCCATTAAAAACAAATAACAGACCACGGAATGCTGGAAGGGTCCAATCAGAATCAAGTATTGAAATGAACCTTGTAATAATGTTTGATGTGTTATGCTGTAGGTGGTGTTCTAATATTCTTGATCAGCTCTAAAAGTCTCTTCATGATCCTGGCCTGAACATATTATGCATCAAATCATGGTACATACAGGAGAAAATACAGTGTCTTGCAAAAGTATTCATCACCCTTGGTGTTTGTCCTGTTTTGTTGCATTACGGGATGGAATTAAAATTGATTTCTTTTGAGGGGGTTAGCACCATTTAATTCACATAATGTCTACCACTTTAAAGGTGAAAATTCTTGTTTTATTGTGACACAAACAATAATTAAGATAAAAAAAAAACAGAAATCTGGAGTGTCCATAAGTATTCACCCCCTTCCATATGAAACCCCTAAATAACAGTTGGTCCAACCAATTCACTTAAGACACATAATTAGTTGATTAAGAGCCAGCCACCTGTGTGCAATCAAAGTGTCACATGATCTGTCACATGATGTCTGTATAAATCAACCTGTTCTAGAAGGACCCTGACTCTGCAACCCTACTAAGTGTCAGGTACGCAAGGGAGGTGGATGTAAGTGCAGAAATTTCAGTTTAATAAGAAAGTGCAAAACACACACACAGGCAAACAATCTGAACCGACAGGCAAAATACAAAGTGTGAAACAGGCAACAGGGTCGGGCGAGGTGCAAACAGGATATCAGATGCAAATTGAGAATGGGAAAGAGAAACAGGCACAAGAATCAGGAAACAGGAAATCAAGAACACAGGTAGAAAGGCTTGGTAATGCATACAGATGTAACATAATACTTTGCAGTGAATGTGCATCAGCACAGTCCTTAAGTAGGTGCACGCATAGTTCCTTAATAGAGTTCAGGTGCACTTCGTTAACAGCGCGCATGCTGGAGTCTGCTTGACATGCGCAGCCCAAGGCATGCCTTCAGGTGCACACACCACAGAACGCAGGACTGACAGAACCCCCTCCCAAAGAGCTCCCACTGGGAGCAAAAATCCATCATACTTGGCTCCGGTGGGGGTTCGGGCTCAGGCTCAGGACAAGACTTGGATTCTTGACTAGGAGTGGGCTTGAGCTCGGGACTTGACTTGGGTCCTAGACTTGGCTCAGATCCAGGACTGAAAGTGGACTCAAGCTCTGGGCTGGATTTGAGCTCTGGAGATGACTTAAGCTCTGCAGATGGCCTGAGCTCTGGCTCAAGCTCTGGACTGTACTCTGGCTTGAGTTCTGGAACTGGCTTGGGCTTAGGACTTGATTCTATTTCAAACTCAAGATATGACTTGAACTCAGGACTTGGCTCTAGTGTGAACTCTGGACAGGACTCAGGCATGGGCTTGAGCTCTGTTAGCGCATTGCTATGGTCCTGGCTGGGCAGTGGGATGACAATGTCTTCATAGCCGGGCAGAGGCGGGACAACGACCACATCTTCATAGCTGGGTGGTGGTGGGATGACGTCTTCATAGCCTGTTGGTGGGACGATGACGTCTTCATAGCCGGGCAGTGGCGGGATGACATCTTCATAGCTGGGTGGCGGTGGGACGATGATGACTTCCTCTAACACAGGTTCTGGAACTGGCTCATGTTCTGGCACTGGCCTTGACTCTGGTATAGGCACTGGAGCTGACACAGGCACTGACTCTAGCATTGGCTCTGATGCTGTAGCTGACCCGGGGCACTGGCTCAGGCTCTGATGATGACTCTGGAGCTGACTGTGGCACTGGAGCTGGAGTAGACACTGGCGTCGACTCAGACTCTGGTACTGGCTCTGTATCAGGTGCTGGCTCTGACTCTGGCACTGGTTCTGGAGCAGACACTGGCATTGACTCTGACTCCAACTCTGGCACTGGTTCTGGGGCAGGCATTGGCATTGGTGCTGGCACTATCTCTGGAACAGATGCTGGTGCTGGCACTGGAATGGGCACTGGAACAGACCATGGTGCTGGCACAGGAACAGACCCTGGTGCAGGAACAGATGCTGGTGCTGGCACTGGAACAGATGCTGGTGCTGGCACTGGCACCGGCTCTGACACTGGAGCTGGCTCTGGTTCAGGCATGAGTTCAGAAGCAGACTCTGGTTCAGGCATTGTTTCAGGTGCTGGTTCTGGCTAAGAGACCAGCTCTGGAGAGACAGACTCTAGGAGGGGCTCAGGCACAACAGCCTCCTCTGCTGTCTCTACTGGAGGGAACTCAGGAGCGACGGCCTCCTCTGCTGCGTCAGGCACTGGCAGGAGCTTTGGAGCGACGGTCTCCTCAGCTGCATCAGCCATCGGAATGATTGCCCCTTCCCAAAAATTTTCATGGGATTCCTCCTTTTCCAATGATTCAAAAATGAACTTGAGCATGGCAAAGAAAGTCTGTGAGCTTCAAAGGCATGGGTGCTCAGCTCAGATCAGGTAATCCACCCATCTGTGTGCTTGTCCAGCAATAAAAGTTAGGATGAAACACCCAGATGGGTTCAGGTGGCTTAGGCTCTTGGAGGTCCTCACAAAAAAAGTCACACTGCATGTTGAATCCCATAGGGTGATATATTCCATAATAGGGTGCCGGTGCTGGGGGACTCCAGTCAGACTTCAGCTGAAAATATGAGATGAGGGGCTGAGACAGGGAAATCCAGAAGTGGCGTGGCATCGCATGCTGAAAAACTTTTGCTACATCCATTGTAAGGCAAAGTATTCGGTCAGATATGCAAGGAAGGCAGATGTAAGTACAGAAGTAATCAGTTTAATAATAACAGTGAAATACACACACACACACACACACACACACATGTAAAACACACAGGCAAACAGTCCAAATCAGCAGGCAAAATCCAGACACGTGAAACAGGCAAAAGGGTCAGGCGAGATGCAAACAAGATATCAGAGACAAAGAACGAGAACAAGAAACAGGCACAAGAATCAGGAAACAGGAAATCAGAAACATGGGAAGAAAGGCTTGGTAATGCGTACTGATGTATTGTAATACTTCACACTGATTGTGTATCAGCACAGTCCTTAAGTAGGTGCGCACACAGTTCCTTAATAGAGTTCAGGTGTGCATCGGTAACGGCGTGTGTGCTGGAATCCACTCGATGTGTGCGCAGCCTGAGGCATGCCTTCAGGTGCACGTGCCACAGTGCACAGGACTGACAGAACTCCCTCCCAAAGAGCTCCCACTGGGAGCGAAAATCCATCATACTTGGCTCCGGTGGGGGTTTGGGCTCAGGCTTAGGACGAGACTTGGATTCTTGACTAGGAGTGGGCTTGAGCTTGGGACTTGACTTGGGCTCTGGGTGGGAATCATACTTAGACACTGGACTTGATTTGGGTCTTGGACTTGGCTTGGATCCAAGACTGAAGGTGAACTCAAGCTCCAGGCTGGATTTGAGCTCTGGAGATGACTTGAGCTCTGGTGATGACTTGAACTTTGGGGTGGACTCTAGCTCCAGCTCAGGAGATGACTCAGGCTTGAGCTCTGGATCTGGCTTGGACTCAGGGCTGGACTCGAGCTCTGGAGATGACTTGAGATCGGGGTTGGACTCTGGCTCCAGCTCAGGAGATGACTCAAGCTGGAGTTCTGTAACTGGCTTGGACACAGGACTGGAATTGTGCTCAAGCTCTGAAGATGACTTGGGCTCTGGGGATGACTTAAGCTCTGGAGATGACCTCAGCTCTGGACTGGACTCTGGCTCAAGCTCTGGAGATGACTCAGGTTGGAGCTCTGGAACTGGCTTGGACACAGGGCAGGAAGTGAGCTTCGACTCAGGCTCCAGGCTGTATTCAGGCTCAGTAGAGGACTCGAGCTCTGGACTTGACTTGGACTGTGGACATGACTTGGACTCAGGACTTGGTTCTAGTTCGAACTCTGGATGTAGCTTGGATTCGGGACTTGGCTCTAGTTCGAACTCTGGACTGGACTTGGGCTTGAGCTCTGTCAGCTTGTTGATTCAGTCCTGGTTAGGACCTGGTGGTGGGATGCAGATGTCTTCATAGCCGGGTGGTGGAGGAATGACAACATCTTCATAGCCAGGTGGCAGAGGAACAACAACACCTTCATGGCTGGGTGGCAGCAGGACGACAATGCCTTCATGGCTGGGCGGCAGTGGGATGATGCCTTCCTCTAACACAGGTTCTGGCACTAGCCTTGAATCTGGCATCGGCACTGGAGCTGGTGCAGGTGCTGACTCTGGCGTAGGCTGTGATGCTCTAGCTGACCTGGGCACTGGCTCTGGAGTAGGCACTGATGCAGGCTTTGATGCTGGCTCTGGCACTGGAGCTAACTCTGACACTGGCACTGGCACTGGTTCTGGAGTAGACACTGGCACAGGCTCTGACACTGGAGCTGACTCTGACACTGACGCTGGCACTGGTTCTAGTGCAGGCACTGGCGCTGACTCTGACTCCGACTCTGGCACTGGTTCTGGAACAGACATTGGCATTGGCGCTGGCAATAACTCTGGTGCAGATGCTGGCACTGGCACTGGAACAGATGCTGCTGCTGGCACTGGAACGGGTTCTGGCATGGGTTCTGATACAGACCCTGGTTCAGGCATTGATCCAGGTGCTGGTTCTGGCTGAGAAACCAGCTCTGGAGAGACAGCCTCTAAGAGGGGCTCAGGAACTACAGCCTCCTCTGCTGTCTCTACATCGGCTACTGGAGGGAGCTCTGGAGTGACAGCCTCCTCCACTGTGTCGGCCACTGGAGGGAGCTCTGGAGTGACGGCCTCCTCCACTGTGTCAGCCATTGGAATGATTGCCCCTCCCCAAAAATTTCCATGGGATTCCTCCTTTTCCAAAGATTCAAAAATGAACTTGAGCATGGCAAAGAAAGTCTGTGAACTCCGGAGGCATGGGTGCTCAACGCGGATCAAGTAATCCACCCATTGGCATGCTCATCCAGAAATAAACATTAGAATGAAGCTTACCCAGATGGATTCAGGTGACTTGGGCTCTTGGAGGTCCTCATAGAAGACACCACTCTGGATGCTGAATCCACATGGGTGATACTCTCCATCATACGGTGTGGGAGTGTAAGCACCGTTACGCTGGTGGAAAATGAGGCTAGAGGCAGAGACAGGGAAACCCAGAAGCGGTGTGGAATCGTGTACTGAAAAATGTCTGCTACATCCATAGTACGGCGAAATATTCTGTCAGGTATGCGAGGGAGGTGGATGCAAGTGCAGAAGTTTCAGTTTAATAATCATAGTGAGTTTTATATACAGTGATCAAATACACACAAGCAAACAATCCAAATCGGCAGGCGAGATCAGAAACGTGAAACAGGCAAAAGGGTCGGGCGGGGTGCAAACAGGATATCAGAGGCAAACCGAGAATGGGAAAGAGAACGAGAAACAGGCATAAGAATCAAGAAAACAGGAAATCAAGAACATGGGTAGAAAGGCTCAGTAATGCGTACAGACGTAGCGTACTACTTCACAATGAATGTGCAGCAGCACAGTTCTTAAGTAGGTGTGTACATAGTTCCTTAATTGCATTCAGGTGCGCATTGTTCACGGCGCGCGTGCTGGAGTCCACTCAGCGTGCATGCAACCTGAGGCACGCCTTCAGGTGCACACGCCACAGCATGCAGGACTGACATAGATGAAATTAGGTGATCAATCAAACTCTGTTTTACTGTTTGTTTGTTTGTTTGTTTGTTTGTTTGTTTGTTTTAACTGAAGTTACAACTTTAATATTACCCAAAAGCAATCTACATAAATGAAAACAAGCACTTTAAGACACATTTAATATACATTTCACCTCATTAAGGTTGTTGCATGCTGCTCTATACACTTGACAAACTCATGTACTGTGTTTGGAATTAGACAATATTGCAAAGGGCTGCTGGGTAAGAGGCTATTGTTGAGTTTGTGAAGATGGGGAAGCCATGACCTAATGGTTAGAGTTGCAGCTTTTAAAAGGTCACTGGTTTGATTCCCTGAACCAGCAGGAATGGCTGACATGCCCTTGTCTAAGGCACCTATCCCTGAATTGCTCCCCAGGCTGCCCACTGCTGTAGGTATGTCAGGGTCCTGTTAAATGTTGTTCTGGATAAGAGAGTCTGCTAAATCCTGTAATGTAATAATTCACTAAAGGGTGTATTTCAAGCTCATACAGACTGCTTGTGAGCACACATCTTAACTACAAAAAGAAAAATAAGACACACTTTAGTATTCTAAACACTGCAGACGTTGAGACAGGGAGTGTCATCATCACAGTAATACCACTCACTTCACATATTTGTACTGGTCATGTGACTTAGTATAACCAATAAGAACTACTATGATTATATGGAACCACGAGATTCCATACATCAGTACCTGCTTTATAAACTGTAAATATTTAACATGTGACCATAAGCAACATTTTATCAATGAATGATTAATTGTGTTAGAGCTACAAATTTACAAACATTTTATTTATTTATTTATTTATTTTACAGTTTCAACGGATCTCTGTGTAGCTGCAGTTTCAGTCTTTCTGCAGAAGTCTTTGGTTTCCTCCCAAGAGATAAACTGTCCTGAGGTGTGAATGAGTGTGTATGTTCATGATGCCCTGAGATGATCCCATCCAGGGTGTATTTTCACTTCATGCTCAGTGATTCTGGGATCCAGATCCATCATGGCTCTGAACAGGATAAAGTAGAGTGGGATTGGCGTCCCATTTGGGTTGCATTCCTGCCTCGCACCCAGTATTCCCGAGTTAGGCTCTGGATCTATCATGATGGTGACCAGGATGAAGCAAGTATTGAATATGAATGTACTAATGAGTGAATGGATGGAACAGTGGCACAGTGTTGCCATCTTATAGCTCCAGGGTCCCCAGTTTGACCCTGTGTTCAGGTGACTGTCCATGTGGAATTTCTGTGTATACATTCCTGTTCGTGTGTTTTTGTGTTACCTCCAGGTTTCTTCCCACCTCCCACATGCTGGTAGATATACATACTGTCAGTGTGTGTGCTACCCTGCGATCCAGGGTATTTTCCAACCTCAGTGTTCCTGGGATAGGTGTTGTATCTCTGACCAGGATAAAGTGGTTACTGAAAGTGAGTGCAAGTAAATGAATTATTACATCAACCAATGAAACTGTGGCAGCGTGGGCGTGGCCGAGCATCAGTTTGTGAATGGAGAGCGGGGTCAGGGAAGGTGAGTGGCCAAGTCGTTACACCTGTTGTTAATTGATGTGTGTGTGTGTTTCTTGCAGTGATGGTGGAGGATAAGAGGAGTAGGAGAGCAGAGAAGGGGAGCTGGGACCAGAGCATGACTCTGTGTGTGTGTGTGTAGACACATATGTCCTAGAGTGCCAAGTGAGAAGCTGAAAAGCTCTTAATAAATGTGTCTCTGAACATTAGCTCCCGCCTGCTGTGCTTCTGTACTCCACCCACATCAGGGAACTATCACAGTGTTGCTGAAACCCGGGAGTACAGAAGGGAGCCCGCCCATGGAGTCCTCACCATTCAAGGATCTCATTCATGCCCTTGTTACCGCTCAGCAGAACCAGCATCAAGCGCTGATTGCCCTCTGGAAGGAGCAGGAACAACGCTTCGAGGCCTTGATGTTGGCCCAGCAAGAAGATCGCCAGGCATTCCGACACCTGTTCGTGTCGGCGGGGTCCTCGACCACCACTGCAGTGGACCCTCCCCACCTCAACCTAACAAAGATGAGTCTGCATGACGATCCAGAAGCCTTCCTCGTGCTCTTTGAGCAGGCAGCCAAAGCATGGGGGTGGCCGGTTGAGCAGCGCGCCTACTTCCTCTGATGACTGGCGAGGCGCAGCTTGCTGCGCTGCAGCTCCCCGCCGACATTTATGCCGACTTAAAGCGAGCCATTCTGCAGCATGTCAGCCACTCCCTGGAACAAGAGCGTCAGTGCTTCCCGGTGCTGAAACTGGAGGAGGTTGGCCGGCCATTCATGTTTGGCCAACAGCTCCAGGACGCCTGCCGGCGGTGGCTGAAGGCGGATGACCGCGACGCCAAGGGAGTTATCGACCTGGTGACACTGGAATAGTTCATCGCGCGACTTCCGAAAGGAATGGCGGAGTGGGTCCAATGTCGTTGCCCAGCGTCGCTGGAACAAGCCATCAAACTGGCGGAGGATCACATGGCGGCGGTTCCGATGGCAGGAGGACATGCAGGAGGATGTGCCGCCTCTTCTCCTCTTCTCTCTCTCTCTCTGCTTCCCATCCCCGCCCTGTTCCCCCACCACAGAGGCAGGGGCTGGCTCCCCCCCAGCCGGCCTGACGCACCCGTGGTGTCCTCCCATTTTCCCCTTCCGTGTCTGTGTATTCTCCCCCTCAGGTGAGTGATGCCCAAAACACCGGTGCAGAGGGAGAGCCTGGGCCGGTGTGCTGGTGCTGCAGGGAATCAGGACATCTTCAAGGTCAGTGCTCCGCGATGGAGGTGGGAGCGGTGGTCTGGATCCCCAACGTGCCAGAGACTGCCCTCGATCAGGCCGGAGCATATCATATACCAGTAAGTGTACAAGGGCATACGTATCACGCCTTGGTGGATTCCGGCTGTAACCAGACCTCAAGCCACCAAAGCCTGGTGCAGGGCAAGCCATTGGAGAGAGCACAAGTGGTGAAGGTACTGTGTGTGCACGGGGATGTTCACAACTACCCATTAGTGTCTGTCCACATACTATTTCAGGGACAGAAGCATAGAATAAAGGCGGCAGTCAATCCTCGTCTTGCCCACTTTGGGGACTGACTGGCCAGGGTTTAAAGAACTGATGGAACACATAGTAAGAGCTGGATCCTTCATTAATATGTCACGGGTAGGTCCCATTGTGGCATTGGCTGGGGAAGTTGTCACAGAGCCATCTATGTCAGCACTGTGTCAGGGTGAAACGAGGAGTGAGGAGCAGCCTGCCCCTCCTCTCTCTCTTGGGGATTCCCTTGAGGATTTCCCATGAGAGCAGTCACAAGACAAGACTCTGCGTCATGCATTTGACCAAGTGAGAGTAATTGATGGTCAAACACTCCAGCTAAGCGCAACACCGATCTTCCCCATTTAGCTATTATTAAGGATAGGTTGTACCGAGTGACGCAGGACACTCAAACCAGTGAACAAATAACCCAGTTGTTGATCCCAAAGAGCCGTAGGGAACTCATATTCCATGCAGCTCACTTTAACCCCATGACCAGACACTTAGGGCAGGATAAAACACTAACCCGAATAATGGCCCAGTTCTATTGGCTAAGGATTTGTGGGGATGTCTGTTGGTGGTGTGTGGCATGCTGCGAATGCCAATTAGTAAATCCCACAACCAGTCCAAAAGCACCTTTGCTCCCTCTCCCTCTAATCAAGACCCCTTTTGAGAGAGTTGGGATGGATCTTGTCAGGCCATTAGATCAGTCAGCATGAGGATATCACTTTATTTTAGTTCTGGTAGACTATGCAATGCGATATCCAGAAGCGGTGCCCCTCCACAATATCTCAACACACAGTATTGCAGAAGCGAACTTCCGTATTATCTCCCAGGTCAGGATTTCAAAAGAAGACC
>JAODTS010000021.1:15515266-15526503 GCA_025399975.1 Arius gagora | reverse complement strand
GCAGTACGAAGAATTAATAAACAGCTTTGAAACATTACTTTTTGATTGTTTCTTATTTTCCCGTTATTTTAAATTTAGGGGAAATTATTTCACCAAACACCACTAAATAAAAATAAAAACTCTCAAAAACAGTTTAAGCAAACACTAGAGGTGCCTGCAGCTCCGTTGCTTGGCCCCTAATAATAATGATACCTTTATTTGCCTAAGTTTTTTTTCCATTAATAAACAAAATACCCTTGTCACAAAATACATTTCTTAAGTTGTACAGTGGTGCTTGAAAGTTTGTGCACCCTTTAGAATATATGAAATGGAAAACACTCCAAAAGAAAAAGTGTAAAGTGTATCTGCTCTAGTGAGCAAATGTGCATCTTCTGAAGCATGTGGTGCATCTTTAAAGCTCTGAAAGGTATTTAAAAATGATCATACTAGAAGATGTACCACCTAGAGGGTATCACTCTGTAGAGTAACAAGGAAAGGAACAATTTAGTGCGTTTTGGCTGAAGATGATGATAATTTTTTTTTTTAACGCCTCGAACCACGTGCTCCGTGACCTACTCAGCAGTTCAGTAGTGTTTGGAAGGTTACCTCGGTGACGCGCAGTGAGCCCTGGAGCCAGAGCATCAGCATGAGGACCCCGCTGGCCCAGTGCAGTCCCGTCTCCAGCTGCTTCATGTCCCGACACTTCTGCTGCATCGTCGCATGCGCTATTATTATTAACTATTAATATTAGAGGTTACAAGTCACAATCCTCCTCCCTTTTGGACTTTGCACGTCTACTTTTAAGTTGCTCTTCTGCGTCTTGCTCTTTCCCATGGTCCTGTTTTTATTCACACAGATGTCAAACGGACCGCCCCAACACGTGAACGCCCTCTGCCCTTCCAAAACCGCTCAGAGTAAAAACCAGGAAAAAACATGACGTGTGAATTGGACACCCGCCAGGGAAGTCACTCTGGGAGCAATAGCTAAAGAAAGGGTGTGTACAGAAATGAATAAATCTGCAGTACACAGTGATTTCAGCCACGTGGATTCACTTATCTCATCTCATCATCTCTAGCCGCTTTATATATGGCGTAAGGTCGCTTCCAAAAAGACGTATCCATAATTCTAACCATTCGTACTCGTGAGGTTAAACATTTGTACGTCAGTAAAAACAGTTGTACACAAAATTCTGCTGTCATACCCATAATTGTTAAATGTTGTGGAGGTTAGGACTGTATTTATGTGGGTATGAATCTAAAAGCTGTGAGTGCAAAGTCTTTTGAGTACGACTGTAATTTTTACGACTACGAAGTCTTCCTTGTGAACACGAATTCAGATTTATGGGTACGAGTAAAAAAGTGGTGAAATGACGTCAGAGACAGGCCACAGGGGAAAGCAATCGAGTCCCGATTGTTGGAAACGCGCATGCGCCAGTTCAAAAAATGGCGGACGGCGGGGAAAGCAGCGAAGCTGCTGGTGAAATACCAAAGGTAAAGACCACAGAATGTTTAATGACAAGTCAACGACACATCCCACATGTTTATATTTATTTAATGGAATTGCACTGTTTTATATAACAAACAGCTTATGAAGGTACAGACTTAATTCTTTGCTGACGCTGACTTGGTCTAGTACTAGTAACTGCACGTGCATTCGTTTACAACGACGCTAGCAGCTAGCGGGAAATCAAGTCAGTCAGTCAGTCAGTAGATCATTGCGAGTAAATACAGTTCATCAGTGCCATCAAGTCCCGTACCATTTATGTAGACAGTTTTTACAGACCGCTGAACCGGAACCCGTGTGTGAAACCGGCTATTG
This sequence comes from Arius gagora, assembly GCA_025399975.1. Taxonomy (NCBI): domain Eukaryota; kingdom Metazoa; phylum Chordata; class Actinopteri; order Siluriformes; family Ariidae; genus Arius; species Arius gagora. Next base: position 15,524,706 of record JAODTS010000021.1, on the reverse strand, counting down.
GGCCAGATGGATTGTCATAATATGACGAGTATATTTGTGTAGTCTTATTGGTCATAACCAAGAGATTATGGCTAACGGGGCGCGTTTGTGTCGCGGTGCTACAGAGAGGGGAGTTTGGATACAATGCGGTTATTCCAACTCCAAGTAGGTGGTTTAGGGATAGACGTCGGTAAATCAAGCCAGAGGAGGTTGTAAACCTCTTAATAGAGTAGCCTGCTCGCTTTCTGTAGTTAGAGAAGAGGATTCCAGGCTCTTCTTTTATCTCTTTTACCACTACTGGGTTAACTCACCATGGTGTGTCACTAACCCACTTACTTGGAATCACCCCCCCCCAACTCCCGTCTCTTTAGCACCAAGTCTATATAATAAGTTACACATCGTTTATTTAACCATCAGTATTGTCATGCAGCTGAGGAAACATAAATATATCAAATAATCAAACACATAACAAGGCAAATGTCCTGACCTGTGCAATTTCTCTTAAACTTATCTGATCATAGCGGCATTCTTATCAATTGTCTGCTACAGAGACGGTAGTTGGGATACCAGGTTGGAGGCTACATTCTATAAGTTACAAGTCGTTTTTCCCCAGGCCTTCTGTAAAATCACGAAAATGATCCATGTCTGTAATATCCACTATTGAATTTTGTCTATTTTCTCACACAGGTTCAATTAAGAGACATAATCAACACTGCACAAAATCTTGTGTTGATGTTGAATAACAGTGTACCAGGGAATGCCAGGCCAGTCAGTCAGGGAGCAGCATCAGGGGAACCTGCTGTTGGTTCTGCTTCTGTTCCAACAGTGAGGCCTCACCAGGCAGTGCAACAATCTGTACGAACTCAGAACAGTGGCCCTGGACTACAGTCAGTGAAACAAGAAATGGCGCGGTAGGGCACACGGGTCATTTACTGCATCCCTACTTAAGGCACATTTGGCCAAAAATGGGTCCCAGGGTCACGTAAATTTATAAGACAGTGAAACACATGCAGATTTTTTAATTTTACGGTTTATTTTCTGGAGCTTCAGATCACTATATAGATTAACTATTGTCTGTTGAAGTAAATTAAACAAGTTTACTTATGATAACATTTAGTCTTTTGACTTTTGAGTAAGGTTGTTTTTTGTGCGTATATATAATATAAAAGATGAGATTAATGATATGCCATGTTTTTAGGTCTTTTCCAGGATTCTTTAAAAAGGAGGCAAGAGGAAAACGGCGTTTTGCACCATTTAATAGAACAGTACCTGGGAAAACATTTGTGATCAACTTTTTTCTTCTTGAAAAAACACACGAAAGAACACCAAAGGGGCAAGAAGAAATTTCACTCATGCTGGCTGGCCTTGGAAAACGGTCCCTTTCAGTATCTGAAAACATGACACATTCTGAGGTATATAACTATTACTTGTGTTATGATGACTCATTTTCTCTGAGAAATGGCTTAAAAATCCTAAATTCCGCCAGGGTATGTAAACTTATGAGGACAACTGTATATTAAGAGAAAAGCACATGTTTTAATTAGTGTTTGCTTGTAGTTTATGGATATTAGTCATTGCAATAAAACTATTGTTTTTTTTTTTTTTAAGTTTTCAGATTTGCTTTTGAGTGCTTATCCAAGACTGTCAAATATCTGTGGTGGCTGGATGCTGCACAAGTCCACAGGTATAGGCGTATACATTGAATTAATGTTGAATAGTTACTCTATATTCAGGTTTGTTTAGGTCCCTTTTCTTCCTTTTTTCCAATTTTAGGTGGGGGTGGGCGACGGAACTTGGTTGTTATCCCTCCAGATCTCGATGGATACACTGGCCAGCAATTAAAAGCAGTGAGCGGAAACGGAAAGTACACGTTGTACATTTGTCCTCTACAAGAAGAACTTAACACTATTCCATTACCACTCGAAGCAAAGGAATTTGAAAACATGCCCAAAGCCCAGTGTACAACCTGCAAGAAAATGGTTCCACTTCAGATTCTTCCAACACATATAAAGGAATGCAAGACAGAATTTGTAGATTTGGCCTCTTCTGATGAAAAGGTAAGTCAAAGTTAAATGTTTTAGGCTTTATTTCATAGCTGTTAATATTAAACATGAGATTGTATTTTGTATTGTGCTCGAAACAAGTATTACTATTGTGTTTCTCCCCCAGGAAAGCTGCAGTGAAGAACATGAATTCTCAGATCACATTTGCAAGCAGACAGGCAAGGTGAAATTCTTTGTGCCTTCCTGGTGAATTAAGGTATTGATCTCTTGGATAATGTAAGGCTTTGTTCACATTCCTTGTGCTTTCTGTTTTAAGACAGCAGAGTGTCCTGTTTGCAACGATTCCTTTGAAGTTGACCTAATTGAGATCCATGCCGCCACATGCGGATTGCGGTAATATGAATGATGTAGTGTTTTTCCATGTATACCTACATTCATTTAACAAATATTTTAGAAGATTGCCTTGCAAAATTCCAGAGTATTAAGTGCAAGTGTATATGCAAGATAATTTGGGACAGGCTGTTTTCTTGTGTGCAGACCTTCAGAAAAGGACGGCCATGGGTCAAGTGGATCAGTACCTGTCAGTCAAATCGGTACCTTTCAAAGGTAATATTGTACATTAGGTAATTATGGTGGCAAATTATGTCATCTGGATCATGTACACTTAAAAGAGATACTGCAGTATCATTTTTTCCCAGTGGAAATGCTTTGTAATATTAAGGAGTGTGCTCACAGGGAAATGTGTCAATCCAAATATATTGACACTATATTGATTTACATTAAAATTTCTCCAGTATAGGAGAATTGTTATTAAATGCCACATCCCCACAACCACCTGCAATAACTGTAGCAAATAACTATGAAATTATATAGAAAGTATAGCTATGTCTAATTATTTTGTCATTCAAATGTGGTGTTGCAGTATTGAACAAGAAATAGGTTAAAGCATTCAGAAGAGATATGTTGGTGTCTATTTCAATGTTTAATTTTTGTGTCTTAAATTCCAGCACTGCAGAAATCTTGGATTGGATTGCATTACAAGTTAATGAAACGGACACATTTTCCATCTCTGTATCAAGAACTGACCTCTTCAACAGAGGCATGCAACAATGGCAGCGGCAGAAGAAGACATCGCCCAAATGTAGACTCAAGGTCACTTTCTTTGGCGAAGCAGGCATCGATACTGGGGCCCTTAGCAGAGAATTCCTCACAGGTGCAAATATTTGTTGATATTTAAATTCACAATAAGAGAACATTTGTGCACATTAAATTCTTACAAGTTGAGACGCAAGAAAAAGGCTAATCAAGAACAAAAAAGGAAAGGAATTCCAAGAGCGGTGGATGTCATTTGAATATCATGTATTTACTGTTTTACAGAAATGCTAGCAGTGATTGAAAGCAGACTCTTTGTTGGAGGGACAGATAAGAAAGGGAAGAATCCCATATATTGTCTCGGCAGTTTGGACTCTAACTACTTCAGGTGTGTAGTAAAACAAAAAAATGGAGCATAACTTATCGTATACTTTGCAAAACTACTTAATCTTGTGTATTTAGGCAGTTTAGGGCAGCCGTGGCCTAGTATTTAGGGAGATGGACTGAGTCAAAGGGTTGCGGGTTCAAATCCCACTCAAACCAGTAGGTCATGGCTGAAGTGCCCTTGAGCAAGGTACCCAACTTCACATTGCTCCAGGTTGTAACCAATAACCTGTAATGACTAAGTCGCTTTGGATAAAAGCGTCAGCTAAGTGTAATGTAATAAAGTTTATATGCTGTGTTTTTTGTTTTGATTAGGTATGCTGGAGAGATCATGGCAGCTAGCCTGGCACAAGGCGGACCTTGTCCTAACTTCCTGCGTGAGTGGTGCTTCAGATATCTCTGCTCCGGAGATTCCGACAGCATCCAAGTGTCTGCCAGTGATGTAACAGATTCAGACCTGTCAGCGCTTATTGAGAGGGTAAAGACAGTTTTGTCTATACTAGTGATTGCATTAATCTCATCATGATATGACTTATTTTTGTCTGTACCTTTTAGAGAAAAATGATACGATGCAAATAAATTTCACTTGACACCTACTCTATTTTCAGATAAACAGCGCCAGTGATGACATCAGTGACCTACTTGACGATATTGTGACCTGCGGATACAATGGAGTCGTGTCCATGGAAAACCGAGACCGCATAATAAGGTATGTTGGTGTCGTTTTCGTTTTTCATTAGTAAGTAACATGGCAATGGTTTCATGCAATGCTATGCTCTGTATGTAAACATTTGACCAGGGACATTGGTATGGATTAGGTTGTAATAGTGATTTAGAATGAGTAAAGACATGTGATTGTTAAATCACCTCATGGTATCAGCAACAATAACTTAAAAGAAAAGGTGTTGAAGTATCCTTCAGAGTCTCTGAAAATACAATAAGAAACCATGAATTCTGCAAGATTATGTTAACGTTTGAGCAGCACTGTATGTGTAATATATATCCAACATGCGTTAAGTATATTCTCCTCAACCTTTTGTTCATTAGAACCATCATACTTCACTCCACCATGAGAGTCCTCCCAATGCTGGACCAGCTCAGAAAAGGCCTGCAGCTTTATGACCTACCAAAAGTCATGAAGAATCATCAAGACCTGTGCCAAACACTGTTTATTCCAGGGGAAGATGATGAGGTATAGTCTTATATTTATCAGTGAGAGGCGCGCTCAACTTCTCATACAAAATAAACAACCTTTGGGTGCGCGTAAAAAGTCTACAAACTTAGGATGAAAAAAAACGCACTCGCATGCTAAGTCTCATTATTTATTCTTTAAACCACCATGTCCACAAGCAGACGCGCTTCAGCCCTTAGGCCTTCATCAGTGCGTAATGTCACACTACGCACTGATGAAGGCCTAAGGGCTGAAACGCGTCTGCTTGTGGACATGGTGGTTTAAAGAATAAATAATGAGACTTAGCATGCGAGTGCGGTTTTTTTCATCCTAAGTTAATACTCTTGTATTTCTAATGTCTTTGCAAGAATTGCCATATTTACACACACTGAAATGTATTACTTCTTAAAGGTGGATGCAGCCTTCCTTATGGAGAGCATCCGTCCTGTCTACAGTGATATTAGTTCTGCCCAGCACCAGAAGGAAGTAGACATCATGAACTTTCTCCAGGACTTCCTTCAGGAAATTGAAGATTCTGGTGCGTTTTAGTCATTTAATTATCTTTTCTTGACTAACTTTTTTTCTCTTATCTTGGCTTACATCTTATATAGTGCAGTGTAAAATGGTTAATTAATTCAGACTATACAGCCCAATCAAATCTCAGCCTTTTGGAGATGTAATTTCCATATTTAAAATGAACGTAACTGATGAAATATTGTGACCTCCAGGATAAGTTCCATTAAACTAGACGTGGAGGGCTTACACATAGATGACTTGTATAGTTATTTTGACAATGACAGGCTGTCTGAACACTTGCCACAACATGTCTGTAATCCAGTAATAACAAATGCAGCTTTTATTAAAATCTTTATGGAATTTCTATGTTGACTGATTAAATGAACATTTGATAAATCAATGTGATCTATATATATCTTTAACACAATGTAATTCTGAATTGTCAATTGTTTCTCTTCATTAAGAACACAAGGGTACCAGCAACGACGGCCTTACTGCAAACAGTTTGACAGTGGGACGTGTCATGCAGTGGTTGACCGGGCAGAGGCACAAACCGGTTTTGCCGAGTGAGAAGAGGGATTTTCTCATACGTTTGAAATTCAAACATGACTGTGACACAGACCACACTATTTGTTTTCCATTTACTAGTGCTTGCACTCGCACTGTTACATTCCCTTCAGCCCACCTAACAACGTACAGCGAGTTCAAGAACAACTTCACCATGGCCATATGCTTTGGACAAACCTTTGACAGGATGTAGCCACTCAGTTAAATGAAGCAGGATGTTTTCCTTCACATTTTTTTATTTTGATAAAAATCAATATTTGTTCCACTATACTTTGCAGAATACTCTGAATTTTTTTGTAAGTCAAATTTTGGATAAGTCACCATTTTAATTTCTCATGCCAATTGAACAGATGTCAGGGCATGCCTTTTTTCTTTTAAATGAATAGAGTGTAAATGGTAGTTCATACCACTGTCTTTTGCAAGGTCATGTTACATGTCAGGCATTTGTGTTGCCATTAGACTTTCGATACACTGAACCATTGTTATGTAAATATCTCTGCCAAACGACTGTGATGGGGCTAAAGGATTTATCATGGACCGTACAGTTTCCATAATATGTGGGGTTAGAGGGCACTCAATTTCCTGAAGTTGGACTCCATATGGTTCTTCATTCACTGCATCAAACATCTCCCAGTCAGTTCCAAATAGCTCCATGTTCTGGGGAGAAAAAAATAAATGAATAAAGAACGCCCTTTGAAAGACATTTTTTCTTGAAGGTTCTCTTGTGTCAAACAGCATTTGTTAGCCTGATAGAATAACTGCCTAAGGTATAATGTACGGTGAATCTGCTGTGTTAGGGGAACTAGGTGGATATCACAGTAGCACAAAATATAAATTAAGTCCAAAGGCTAATGATTGAGAAATATTTTAAGAATCTAGTTTTAGCCTCAACAAACCTGCAAATCTTCATTTGGGTCATAAGGATTCATCATGTGACCCATAACCCAGAGCTGGTTGGGCGAGAGTCCACCTTCAGACTGTAAAGGATGGTTGTCCCAGCCTTCTGTAAAGGCGTGAAGGGCCTGTGACAGACGTGGTAGAAAGACATAGTGGACACAAAACAGATGAACAACATTTGCTAAATCCAACAAGCCATCTTCCTCAAGGCTGTGAAGAACTTCATAGTAGAGGTGTGTCACACTGGTCCAAACATCTCGCCACAGGCGCTCTATTCTGGATCAGAAAAAGGAAATATTCAGCTGCAAAGTATTAACTTAAATGGTTCAATTGAAAATACTTTACAACAACCATTTTACATCTTAATATTGATATAGTGGAAATTATTTGAATTAACCTTTGATTATGTACACTGCGCCCAGCTATGAAGCTCCCTCTTCCAGTGCCTTTAACAGTGAACATGGTTTCAGCGATTGAGACATTCTCAACCCCTTCATCACCCCTGACCCTTGAAAACACAAGGAGGAAATGTTCATCACAACAAAATATCCCATTGAATTGTACTCATGAATGATTAATGGCATTAATTAATATTGTTTACCTGGAAGGCCAGCCATAGTTTTCCACCGCCTTCAGAAAAAATGAATGAGCAGTACTTGAGCGGTTATTTGTTGCACATTCCAGATAGAAAATCTGTTTAGAGAGACAGTGTTAAAAATATTAAGGCTTACAACACTAACCTTCAGTTAAAATGTTTATTCCCTGCTGTACATCCCTCCTTTGTCTCCTCCCACTTGCCTCCTTCATCCGCCTGCTAGTCCTGACATCTTTTTAAACTAATCCCTTTCTTCTCATCTCCTCCCATTGTATTTTTATCCATATGATTGGCCATAGTCTATCTACTTAAAATGACTGTAAAATATGACAAACATTATGAAAAAAGTTTTAAAATTCATTGTTGACAATGTGTGTAAGCGATGTAGGTAACATGTATGGAGTTTATGACAACAGTGAATCCATGAATACAAACATTTACAGAGTTAACACACTATAAAGCACTGTAATAAAAAAAGTGACAAACCTTTCTTGAGTACCCATCTATTGCACCAAATATTACAATGTTGTACCTTAAAATCAAAATATGACATGACAATTAGCAATCATCCAACCATCCCTCCCCCAAATAAATAAATATGTTAATTTTAAATAAGTGTTACCGTATAAGCTTATGATTGGTGTCCACATGGACTAATGACAGAGGCCCTTGCACAAAGTATTTCCTCCTCACGATGCACCCCAACCGTGTCATTCTCTCCAAAACTCCTGGAGCGTCAACCCTGTGCATGGACTCTTTGATTCGATCCCACTGAACCCTATGCCCATTAGCTTGCAGACAGCCTTTCACCATTCGATATCCAGCATTTGGTATCCGGCTTTTAATAGACTGGACTGCTATATCCAACTCACTGTCTGTTAGATTGGTGTATGTAGACCTTGTAGATAAATCTAGTTCACGCATGCGTCTGAAGATGGTGCTTTGGCTTACACTCAACAGACTAGCGATGCAGGACACCGGTAATGGGACTTCTATTAGCCGGGTGAGAAGCTCCTCAGAAATAACATACTTTGGTCTGCCTCGCCCTCCAGCTCGAACTAAAACACTATAATTCTCTGTGAAAACAGCAGTGTGGATCTTACTTTGGAGGCTTAAAAGACTGTCCACAATTTCTGCAGGAATGTTCAGTGTACTGGAGGCAGCCGTCAAAATAAATGCCTCTTGATTTACAATGTAATGTAAATAATCTAAATTCAAGTGTGGTTGACTCAACACATCGGAAATTCGAGATTTCAGGCGTTCCAACAACTGTGTAGCCACTGGTCCCTGTAAACAACAAAATTGAAGTTTGATGCATTAAATGCCACTGTTATCATTTACCAACATACACTATCAATTTCACATAAGGCTGGACAGACATTTAAAAATATTTTGTATTTTTAGCTACATAATATACATGCCAGTAATTATCTTGCAAACTAATACAAACATTAATTGTCGTATCATTTATTTCTCATTATTACAGTCTGCAAACCACACTTTTGTGAATAATCTCAAGCAAATGACTAAAGGCAAAGACTACAATTACTATAGCTATTCTAAGTGTTGTCAACGTTCCTGTTATTTCGGTATAGCAGGCAATTGATAGGAATGCCGCTCTGATCAGATAAGTTTAAGAGAAATTGCACATGTCAGGACATTTGCCTTATTGTATGTTTTAACTATTTGATATATTTATGTCTCCTTAGCAGCTGCATGACAATAGTGATGGTTAAATAAACAATATGCAACTTATTATATGGACTTGGTGCGGTCTGTAAAAACTGTCTGCATAAAATGGTACGGGACTTGATGGCACTGATTAACTATTTACTCTCAATGATCTAACTGACTGACTGACTGCTAGCGTCGTTGTAAACAAATGCACTAGTCCAAGTCAGCGTCAGCAAAGATGAATAGAAACCGGACTTATACACGGACAGTGGTGTAGTGGAGATTTTGAAAGTGGGGGTACGCGATTCCGTGACGTCATCGATTTGATATCTGTCGGTTTAATGCTTTATGATCTTTGAAGTTCTAATGCGATTTTTGCTCAGTATAGGCCTATGATTTTGAATAGCCTAATAATAACAGTAGGGTCTCTCTCTCTCTCTCTCTGTGTGTGTGTGTGTGTGTGTGTGTGTGTGTGCGTGATTTCTGGGCGTTCATGGTAGCAGCACCGAGAGGGCAACAGAACTGATATAATCGCCTGCCTGGTCATCCTTACGCGGATAAT
>JAODTS010000021.1:995662-1010530 GCA_025399975.1 Arius gagora | reverse complement strand
GAAGTCAGTGCTACCCGCTAGCCTTAGCCTCATTCATTACTTTAGTTTTGCATTTGTGGGATTGTAATATTTTCATTTAGTACCAAATCCAGGGGAACAAACAACACCCAAAGATTTATTTCCTACTCAAAGGAAGAATTGAAAATAAAAACACTAGTTTTACACTAATATTGCACTGATTGATATAAATAGACGCAATTAAGTATTTTAACAGCTAATCGGCCTATTTGGGGAAATATACGGGATATTTTGTGTCTAGATGATGTCAGAGGTGGGAAAATCAGATAAACAAATTCATCACGTGCTTTCTGAAGGACTCTGGGGTTTGGGGTAAATTAGTGGTGAATATCTGCAGCCATCTTGATTAGCTGTGTGTGTGTGTGTGTGTGTGTGTGTGTGTGATGAATGTGTCCGTTTGGCCTGGTGCGGGTGGAATTAAGAGGCGCGCGCGGACCGATGAGACAGCATGCATCAATACTGGGGACACTGGGGGTAAGCGCTCTCTCTCTCTCTGTGTGTGTGTGTGTGTGTGTGTTTGAGAGAGAGAAAGAGAGAGAAGGCTGGGTCGAATGGGCTATGGGGCTCTTATCAGTGTTAAAGATCCAGGAGTCCCCAATCAATCAAGCCACATGACGCGCGACGCCCTCCTGCATTTAATGGCTCGAATTCCACATTTCAAAGAACTAGCCTAGGTGAACGAATTTGAGCAATAATAATAATAATAATAATAATATCACCCTTTCATAATTTTTCCATAGGCCTTTCTGTTATTATCAGACTTTATATGACATTATACACCTAAACACATAAACCACAAGCTCGTCACTAAAATACCAAATTTATAGGGCCATATAGTTTGTAAGCGAAGTGCTCTTTCAAAGATAACTTTACGACAAAGTGAATGAGTCCAGCAGTCTGTTATGACAAGCTGCGCACCGAATTACATGACCAGCACATACTGTATTTCAGAAGTGTGCTCGCTCAGAGATAGTGATGCAGCAGGACTCTGTATGTGTATCAGATCAGACGATAAGTCGTTAATTGTTTGTTTAGGTAAGTCTGATCAAGGTGGCAATAAGGCACTTGTCAGTGCTCAGAAGTCTGCACTCATAACTTTTTCATCAGTTCACACCCAAACGGTGTTTAGTGGTTTAATTAGCATCTAAAGTGTATTACACGTATATGTGTATTAGTTGAAAGAGCACGGTTTTCTTTCTTTTTTTCCTCCCTTTTTTTCTTTTTAGCTTTGATTAACAGGAATCTTACTAGCTAGATAGCATCAATAGACTTGACACAATCACAATAGCTGGCCATTCTTGTGGATGTTCAGCCATAGAGAAAGCCAAAAGCCCATTCAGCTGTCATTAAATTACTACAATAAACGTGAGATCACAGCATCAAACGAGACCCCTTCCTTTCATTCCAACCACTTGCCTTGATGACTTGGGGGGGATAGAGAGGTCATATTACAAATCATATCAGAGAACTTGTTACAGGTTTCCGTCCAGTGAATTTGTACTAGAATTACGACAAAATGGTCTGATATGTTACCCTATCATCATTTAAGCTCAATAAAAATGTAGATTTGGAAACGTACTAATTCTGTCTATTGAGTCAATTTATACATTTTAGTGCCTGTAAGAAGAATAATGTACGACGTGTTCATGATCATTATTATAATCATTATAATGAATATCAGTATAATAAAATCATAATAAATTAATTCCTCATATATTTATATGCATTTGCTGTTCGCATAAGCTACTGTGACTATTTACTATATAGGCTGGTATGTCACAATATGTTGTTTTAACCATTTTTATTTCTCCTTTGTGTATTTTCATATGAACTTTTTTTTAATAGCCTGGTAAATATTGTAACTAATGAACAGGAAGTAGTTTATGGGACAACGCGGTAATTTAATTTGTGCATGAAGAGGACAGAATAAAATCTTGGTTTCAGGTGTGATTTCGTGACTCCAGTGGTGAATTCAGTGCACCAGGTGTAGTGTTTGCAAAATAAAATGATACTACATAACATTTTGCAAAATGAAATATTTTTTTTTAAAGTTGAAAAGACTGAGGAAATGTGTTTCATCAAAGAATAAAAGAATACAGTGTGGGACAGTTGTGTCCCCCTCTTTCTTAGAGATACGCACCGAGACTGGTCCTTCTGCCCGTCAGGGTTCCCTGGCGTCCCTGTAGTCCGATCACACCACTGTCGAAATGACCAGGCGCCCAGGATCCGCTCACATCGGGGCCCATGTACGCGTATGGGTTCGAATAAGAAGCGCCGACAGAGCGCACCAGAGCCCCGCTGTACTGCTCTGGGCCACGCGCGCCGCCACTCAGCGCCAGCGGACTCTGATAGGACGCAGGGTCGCGACCGCCACAGCTGCCGCCGCCGCCGCTCGCAGGAGGACTGTGCGTGTAGGAGAAAGCGGCGGAGGGCGCGTGAGCATGCGGGCTTCCAGCGCCAAACGACGAACCGTCAGCAGCAGACTGCGGTGGCCATGCGTGATGGTGGCCCGCGAGCGCGTGCGTCTGGTGCGCAGGTTCACACGACTGCAGGTAGGGCAGCGACTGCAACACGGCGGCGGGCACACGCGTACTGGGCACGTACACGGGCGAGCTGGTCGGGGCGTGCACGTAGTTCCCGGAGTCGTGCCCATACGGCGACGGGTTGGAGGGTATGGCCAAGCTTGAGTACATGCTGCACGATCAAATCTCCTAAATTGTTCGTAAGAAAAGTAATATCTCGAGAAAAAGAATGAACAAAAACAAACAAAAAATAATTATAAGTGCAAATAAAGTTCATCCAAAAGCTCCACTCCGGTAGGTTCGGCCAGACAGGACTCCGTTCCTGACAACAAAAGGAAAAAAGAAGGAAAAAGGAAAAAAAAAATTTAAATGATTTTTCTCCGAAAACAAAGTAGCCTACATGTCACTATCCGTCTTAATTAGCATCTAAAAAAAACAAGGAGTCAAAGTCTGGTCTGAGCAGCTTCTCGTTCGTGACAGCGGATAATAATCAGAGCCACATGGCGAGATTTCAGCTGTCTTCCTTTTTTTTTTCTTCCTCCTTTTAAAGATAAACTAGCAGTTATTTTTCCAGTAATACACAACAAAACATAAAAATTCCTCCAGCCGGTGTCTAAAGAAAACATTGCTGTTAAAATACCTTTAAAGTAAAAATTGAATTAATTTGAAATGCATATTCGTTAATACAACATTTTGATGGATGTTTAAAGAAAGGAAATAACATTAAAGAGTCCTCGATCTTTGCGTGCAGATAGGGGGGGAAAAGACTAACCATGTCAAGTAGCCTATCTAAGACTACTCGAACCAGGTCAACAGCCGATTGGAGCAAATCAAGGACGGTATCGTGGTAACCAAGGCACAATCTCTTGATACATATGTTTTATCATTGGAAACGCATAAAAACAGATGATAGCCGTGCGCGCAGCACTAATACAATTTTATCCTCGAGCTCTCGTCGCATTATCTCACCAGATAAGGGCGCTGGGCGATAAAGTTCGAGTCCCTTTTTCCCCCAATCGAGTAGCACGTCAGTCGAAGGCTCTTCTTCTCGGTGTCCTCTTATTATTTGGAAGGAATGGAGGGATTGCAGTTGTAAACGTATAGAAACCTGTATTTAAAAAGCGAAAAGTTTTCTCCTTGCGCGTTGAGACTCAGGTATCACACACTGATAGCACCTCATATAACCGTTCCCCGATTCGCCCTCTATACTTCACAGAGAGAGCCAAGTCACGTGACTCAACGCCCGAAGGTAGGACCCATAGCAAAGGAGGAGAGGCGGACTCGGGCTCTGGCCAACAAGCACACACTAACACTAAATAACAGCTTATGTCAGAATAGTACACCGCCTAGGTGGGCCTACTGTTTTGGTACACTATTTAGTAAGGAAGTGCGCATTTAAGGACTTGATCAGAGGCAGAGAGGAATGGGATTATAACCATCTGTGTGCGCGTTCTACCTGAGAGATGCACACTTATTTATTTATTTATTTATTTAAAGAGGAAGGCTTTGGGAATTGAACCCGAATCCGACAGTGTGGAAGTGAACATTTAAGATGCTGTGCGGCGAAAATAAAACTCCAGAATAATCCCACAATTTTTTTTTTCAGTTGTTGCGTCAATTATGAAAAACAAAAACAAAAATGTTAAAATGAACATAAAATCAGAGTCATAGCGCGCTTTTGTGCTGCTAGCACACTCACTGGCAAGGGTTTTAATTGAGCAGTCTTGTTAAATTAAAAAAAAAAAAAGAAGGCCAGGTGAGCTCCTCCCTGGACCCCCTACAGTTTCCCTACTGTCCTAAGGTGGGGGTGGAGGATGCCATCATATACCTGCTCCAGAGAGTTCACTCTCACCTGGACAGAGCAGGCAGCACTGTGAGAATCATGTTTTTTTATTTCTCCAGTGCATTTAACACAATTCAGCCTGGACTGCTGGGTGAGAAGCTGCAGAGGATGCAGGTGGACACAACCATCACCTCCTGGATTATGGACTACCTCTCAGATAGGCCACAGTTTGTGCGGCTTGGGGGCTGTGTGTCTGAGCGGGTGACCAGCAGTACAGGAGCACCTCAGGGGACTGTTCTATCCCCTTTCCTCTTCACACTCTACACCTCTGACTTTCAATACAGCTCAGAGTCTTGTCATCTGCAGAAGTTCTCAGATGATTCTGCATTAGTGGGGTGTGTCGGGGGGAGAGGAAACAGAGTATCGGCAGATGGTGGACCGCTTTGTGGAGTGGTGTGGTAACAACCACCTGCTCTTGAACGTGGCCAAGACTAAAGAGATGGTGGTGGATTTTAGAAGAAACAGGGCCAAGCCAAATACCATCACCATTCTGGGCAAGGAGGTAGAGGTGGTAGAGAACTATAAATATCTGGGGGTGCATATTGACAATAAATTGGACTGGAAATGCAACACTGAAGCTGTCTACAAGAAGGGTCAGAGCAGGCTCTATTTCTTGAGGAAACTGAGGTCTTTTAATGTGTGTACTAAGTTGCTACAAATTTTTTATCAGTCTGTGGTGGCAAGTGCAATTTTCTTTGCTGTCATCTGCTGGGGTAGCAGTATCAGGGCAAGTGATTCTAACAGACTAAACAAGCTGATTGGAAAAGCAGGCTCTGTGCTGGGGACTACTTTGGAACCCCTAGAGTTGGTGGTGGAGAGGAGAATGTTACAGAAATTGTTAAACATTATGGACAATGCATCACATCCTCTACACAGTACACTGGCAAAGCAAAAAAGTGTTTTCAGTTGGCGGCTTCGCCAGCTCAGTTGCAGTCGGGACAGATATAAGAGGACTTTCTTACCCACAGCAATAGCACTTTATAATGACTCCTCTCTGAGCAGAGGGAGATGACTTATTTTTTAATCTAAAATGTTGATGCAAAGGGCGGCACGGTGGTGTAGTGGTTAGAGCTGTCGCCTCACAGCAAGAAGGTCCGGGTTCAAGCCCCGTGGCCGGCGAGGGCCTTTCTGTGTGGAGTTTGCATACTGTCCGTGTGGGTTTCCTCTGGGTGCTCTGGTTTCCCCCACGCCCCCTTTCGTGGACCTGTTCTACAACATGCTTCTCCTTACTGCAAATGTGCATGATCAGTCATGAGTGGTGTCCAGTATTTGTTTCTTTAAGATTGCCTTGGAGCCACCAGTCTAATGTAATTAACAAGTAATTTATAGGTCTATTTCACCTAAAGCCTTTTCCATAAATACATACACAAATCTTCATAACCGTGCCACAAACAACACCATTAATCTACATAACCTTGTTTTTAGGTAAAACTGTCACATAAAATATTTACAAATTTAAGTTCAGTTTCTCCTATAAGGTGTCTGTGTTGTTATTACTGGTTATTAAAGACAACTGTTCCAGGGGCAGACTGCTCATGAGAAAGCTGAGGAATCTTCCTGGGTTTTTTGTTTGTTTATTTGTTTTGTTGCTTTCCCCATTCTACGTTCTCTTACAAGTGACACATACTTATATCATGGATCCACGAGGACGCTACTACTCAGTTTGTGACCCTGTTTGTGAGTGGCTGACCATGTTTGTGGACATATAAATGACCAGGGAAAAAAAACAATGGAGAGAAAGCAGAAAGGTGGTGCTGTCACAATCCCCCTCTCAGCTCAGTGTGGTAACTGCTGCTTGTGTGTCACATTTTGGTCGATGTGCTTTTGTTATTGCTTTGTTTTCATTTTCATTCCCCTTCCTAGTCCATTGGTTTTCATTTTCACCTATGTCTTGTTAGTTATTCATGCTCTGTATATATTTCTATTACATGCTCTTGGCTATTGCATGATCATGTTTCTTGCTTCCTAATTACCATGTGTGTGTTTTCCCAGTATTCCACTTGTTTGCTAAAGTCATGTTTATTTTTTAGGTGGCACGGTGGTGTAGTGGTTAGCATTGTTGCCTCACAGCAAGAAGGTTCTGGGTTTGAGCCCAGTGGCGGACAGGGGCCTTTCTGTGTGGACTTTGCTCTGGTTTCCCCCCACAGTCCAAAGACATGCAGGTTAGGCTAATTGGTGGCTCTAAACTGACCGTAGGTGTGAATGGTTGGTTGTCTCTATGTGTTAGCCCTGCGATGATCAGGCGACTTGTCCAGGGTGTACCCTGCCTCTCGCCCACAGTCAGCTAGAATAGGCTCCTGGATAGGTTATCCAGGTGATATCTCACTGCACCTGGTGGTTAGAACAGGGTTCTATGAACCCCAAAAAGAACCTTGTTTTGTTTGTCTGTTTGAAACAGGGCAGATCCAGCAAGAAATTGGCAAAGTGATTCCAGACAAACTGTATGACTGAGGCATTTATTGCAAATACTGTCATACTTCACTATATGCATGGGCACAAGAAGTTCAAGTTTCAAGTTAATTGTCATATGCATTTAAAAAGTACAATGTACAATAAAATGCAATGAAATGCACTTTGCCCTGGCTCTCTCAGCCCATAAAATAAATAATACAATTCATAAGACAACCTGGGAAATAAATTAATTAATTAAAAATAAGACAACCTAAAACCCACTGTAGCATGTAAAAACAAAGGCACTAGTAAAGGCATCCATAAAACGATTCACCTCTACTACATTCATTTAAGTGCCACTGTTCAGTAGTCTGATCGCCTGAGCATAAAAACTGTCTCTAAGGTGGGAGGTCCAAGCTTAGACGTAGACTTAGACATAGACAACCTTTATTGTCATTCAGTATGCAACAAGTGTACACAGAATTAAATTTCATTGCAATTTGGCTCAGCACAGACTTAAATGATGGAGCTGTATAGAGACAAGATGGCGGGTGGCAGTGTGTCGGGAGAAATCACTGCTTGCCCTTGTGATAAACCTGAAGTATTTAAAACCCAATGTGGGAAGATGATTGTAGTGGATGAGTTCTTGAACTTTATTTCAGACAAAATGAGGACTCTTGACCACAATGAAATCGTGTTGTTAGCTACAAACAACTTCTCATCGGAATGGATTGCAAAATCGAAGGGGTTCCTGTTTGAAGTGTGCTCGACAACAACACAACGTAAAATTAATTATACGGGAAAAGACAAGGATGCTAAAAATGTGAAGGCATGCTTGAGCTTGTTTAACGAGTTTGGGGAAAATATGCCTATGTTTGTCTCGCACCGTTTGGATAAGCTACCACCTGTTGGCTTTGGCAGTATAGACGCTTTGGCCCTGCTCAGGAGAGTAGAGCAACTGGGCAGTGAGGTTACTGGGTTGCGGAGGACCATCGAAGCACAGGCTGAAGTGAATGAAAACCTGACAGCAGCTACTGCGGCTGTGAATCGACGGGTGATGGCGATGGAGAGGAGCTGCTCCATGGACCCGGCTGTAGCAGGGACCTCACAGGCACAGAGGAAGGCAGACCCGGCTGTAGCAGGGACCTCACAGGCACAGAGGAAGGCAGACCCGGCTCAGCAGGTAGAGGTGGTGCTTCCCCCTCCGGCTCCAGCAGCTGCAGAGAGTGCTCAGCCACGCACACCGACCGAGTCACAATCGTGGAGTTCTGTCGTGATCAATGGAATCAGAAAGCTGACACCCAAGGTGCGACCCGCACCGGCTCGGGGGAAACGGGAGCAAAGAGGCCTCCTGGAATTATTGGCACTGGCGCAGAGAGTCGCATCTCAGTGATCACAACTAAGAGAGTGAGTATATTTGCCACTAGATTCTCTCCGGATGTGGATGCTGAGACTTTGCGCAGTTATCTATCTGAGAAATTAGCCAACAAGTCTGTGGCATGTAGAAAGATAGAATCGCATGGGAGCAGATACGGCTCATTTCATGTCGTTGCAGACTGTAAAGAGGTGGCTGATATGTACTGTCCCCAAATCTGGCCTGCTGGGGTGTATGTTAGGAGGTATTTTGAGCCCCGCGGGCATAGACTCTCCACTGACAATATTTCTGTGGGGGGAAATGAACTGCTACATCCTCCTGAGCTGCGATGCGGGTTGTCTCTTATAACTGTCACGGGTTGCGCATAGGTAACGGTGCAGGGGACAGGGCCTGATGAGTCGAGGTGGATAAACTTCTACAAAACTGTGACATTTTGTGTCTGCAGGAGACCTTCCTCTGCAAGCAGGATTTGGGGGGTTTGAACTGTATCCATGATGACTTTCATGGCGCTGGGGAGTCAACTACGGATCTTTCCCAGGGTATCATCAAGGGGAGAATCCCGGGGGGCGTGGCCATCTTGTGGCATAAAAGGCTTGACTCAGTGATTAATGTTGTCAGACTGGAAACTGACTGGTGCATTGGGGTCCAGGTCAGGATGAATAACAAAGAGTTTATTATTTTGAATATCTACACACCATATGAGTCTAGCCAAAATGATGATGAATATGTGTATAGGCTGGCATTTATTAACTCATTCATTGCTGATAACTGCTGTACAACTGTTTTTGTAATGGGAGACATGAATGCTGATATTTCTGATATTACTTCCCCCTTTGCTAAACATATGCTAAGGATGTGTGAGGACAATAATTTGGTTCTGTCTAGTCAGTTGCTTCTACCTGCGGACAGCTTCACTTACTATAGTGAGGCCCACAGAACAACTAGCTGGCTTGATCATGTGATATGTACTGCGGATGCTCATGCCACACTTGGGCATATGAAAGTGCTTTATGATGCAACCACAACTGATCATTTTCCCATAGAGATCATACTTGACACTGGCAGCCTCCCTGAGATAATGAGGGAGGACAATAGCGTAAGGGAGGAGAAGATAGACTGGACTAAACTCTCCTCAGAGGATGTATCTTTTTATTGTGGAAGATCAGATGCATTCTTGAGTAAAATATATCTACCTATGCATGCCATTCTATGTACCAATGTTAACTGTAGAGACATCTCACACTGTGCTGATCTTTGTGAACTGTATAATGGT
Organism: Arius gagora; assembly: GCA_025399975.1. NCBI lineage: Eukaryota > Metazoa > Chordata > Actinopteri > Siluriformes > Ariidae > Arius > Arius gagora. The sequence goes on along the minus strand of JAODTS010000021.1, from coordinate 1,001,108 downwards.
ATTGTGTATGCCTTATTAGAGGCCAGTAAACCGTTACTCACTCATTTTAATAAAGCTAGAAACATCAAACCTGGGTGGAACAGGTATGTTGCTGGCCCCCATGCGGAAGCTAAAGCGGCCCATAAGGCTTGGGTTATGGCTGGTAGACCTAGGCAGGGGCCTGTTCTGGAACATAAAAAGGTAACCAATGCTAGATACAAATATGCAGTGCGTTTTGTGGGCAAGCATGAGCAAGCCCTGAGAGCGGACTCCATGGCTGGGGAACTGCTTGACAGAAATGTCACTGGTTTCTGGAAAGAAGTCAAAAACATAAATAGGGCTAAAACAGCACTGCCATGTAACATTGAGGGTGTATCTGGTGGAGAAAATATCACAGAACTATGGAGGCAGCATTATGCTGCTCTATTTAACTGTGTCAAAAGCGAACCTTACTGTACAGGTAATATAGAGGAGGAGGTGGTATACATCAGCCCCCCTGAGATTTCCCAAGCCATAAGGCAGCTAGCTGATGGCAAAGCATGTGGAATGGATAACATCACTGCGGAGCACCTGAAGCTAGCCAGTCCTAGGGTAGCAGTGTTACTGTCCATCTGTCTCACAGGGTTGGTGACGCATGGCATCCTGCCAGATACTATGCTGACAGTCATCCTTGTTCCAGTTATTAAAGACAAGGCTGGTAAGGTAGGGAGTATGGATAATTATCGGCCTATTGCCCTAGCCAGCATATTGTCTAAGGTGCTAGAAAGTGTGTTAATTTACAAAGTTGGGGACCTTATCTGTACTATGGATAATCAATTCGGCTTTAAGAGCAAGCACAGCACTGATATGTGTATTTATGCATTAAAAGAAGCTGTGGATAAGTACAGAGGGCAGGGCACAACAATGCTGGTTGGCTTTATTGATGCCTCCAAGGCATTTGATAGAGTCAACCATCATAAGCTCTTCACCAAGCTGAAGCATAGGGGTGTTCCAAGCAGCATAATACGTATCCTGGCATATTGGTACGATAAACAGACTATGCAAGTAAAATGGGGTAATATCTTATCCTCTCCCTTTAGGGTAGGCAATGGGGTGCGACAGGGTGGGCTTCTTTCCCCAAGCCTATTTAGTTTGTACATGGATGACCTGTCAAGGCAGTTGAGAGATTGCAGAACAGGGTGTATAATAGGTAACACCTTAATCAATCATATTATGTACGCTGATGACTTGGCTATTATATCTCCCTGTAGTGCAGGATTCCAACAGCTTCTCAATATATGCTCAGACTATGGGGTTAAGTTTGACATTAAGTATAATGCCAAAAAGAGCATAGTAATGATATGTAGGACCAAGGAGGATAAACATCTTAAATTTCCAGGGTTCCACTTATCTGGTCAACCCCTGTCTGTGTGTACCAGTGCAAAATATCTAGGCCACATCATCAATGATAAATTGGAGGATGATGCTGACATGCTTAGACAGAGAAGGACACTGTATGCCCAAGCCAATGTGTTAGTAGGGAAATTTCACTACTGCTCTGATGAGGTGAAGGTGAACCTGTTCAGAGCGTATTGTACCCCTATGTACACAGCTCCCCTCTGGGTCAGGTATAAGAAAGAGAGCTTGCGCAAACTCCAGGTTGCTTACAACGACTGCCTCAGAATACTGCTTAAGAAGTCCAGGGGTAGTAGTGCCAGCGAGCTGTTTTGTAACTTAAGATTAACCACCTTTCAGGCCACCCTGAGAGGACTGATGTATAAATTCATAGGTAGGCTGCAGGGGTCCCAGAACAATCTCATTATGGAGTTGACCAATCCAAGGTGCAGTTCTGTAAGATATCAGTCCTATATGTGGAAACACTGGTACTTGTGCCTACTATAGGAAGGGCATTAATATATTTATTTATTTACTTATTTATTGTGATTTTACAACTGTCACAATGTATGTTTGTTTTGTACTGTACATGTTTATGTCTAATTGGACGTTGGAGTCTGTAATAAAGTTTGATTTGATTGATAACCGCAGCCACACGCTACTAATCACAGCTACATGTTACTAACCACAGCTACACATTACTAACTACAGCTACACATTACTAACCACAGCTACATGCTATTAACCACAGCTATATGATACTAACCACAGCTACATGATACTAACCACAGCTAAATGCTACTATCCACAACTACATGTTACTAACCACAGCTACATGCTATTAACCACAGCTACATGTTACTAACCACAGCTAAATGCTACTATACACAGCTACACGTAACTAACTACAGCTACATGTTACTAACCACAGCTACGTTACTAACCACAGCTACATGCTATTAACTACAGCTACACATTACTAACCACAGCTACACTCTACTAACCACAGCTACACACTATTAACCACAGCTACAGCTATTAACTACAGCTACATGTTACTAACCACAGCTACACATTATTAACTACAGCTACATGTTACTAACCACAGCTACATGTTACTAACCAGAGCTAAATGCTATTAACCACAGCTACATGTTACTAACTACGTACATGCTACTAACCACAGCTAAATGCTACTACAGCTACACATTACAGCTACACGTTACTAACCACAGCTACATGCTATTAACCACAGCTACATGCTACTAACCACAGTATTAACTACAGCTACACATTACTACCAGAGCTACACTCTACTAACCACAGCTACAGCTATTAACTACAGCTACACGTTACTAACCACAGCTACATGCTATTAACCACAGCTACATGCTACAAACCACAGCTAAATGCTATTAACTACAGCTGCACATTACTACAAGAGCTGCACTCTACTAACCACAGCTACACACTACTAACCACAGCTACACACTACTAACCACAGCTACACACTACTAACCACAGCTACATGTTACTAACCACAGCTACACACTACTAACCACAGCTACATGTTACTAACCACAGCTACACACTACTAACCACAGCTACGTTACTAACCACAGCTGCACACTACTAACCACAGCTACATGTTACTAACCACAGCTACACGCTACTAACCACAGCTACATTTTACTAACCACAGCTACATATTACTAATCACAGTTACATGCTACTATTCACATCTACATGTTAGTAACCACAGCTGCACATTACTAATTACAGTGACATGCTACTAACCACAGCTACATGCTACTAACCACAGCTACATGTTACTAATTACAGCTACATGTTAATAACCACAGATGTACGTTACTAACTACAGCTACATGTTACTTATCACATCTACATGTCAGTAACTATGGCTGCACATTACTAATTACAGTGACATGCTACTAACCACAGCTACACATTACTAACCACAACATGTTACTAACCACAGCTACATAACAGACACACTGACTTGCTAACTAAGTCACCAGAAGTCACTAGACTACATGAAAACGTCACACAATACGTAACCACATCCGCCTAATCTGCATACGTTACATACAGTGTTACTAAAAATCTCCCCAGAAGTCACTGTTAGCTCTCTGAAATGTTGCTAAAAGTTGACGGATCGTGTCATCCACAAATCAGTGAAAGGTGATTCTTGCTGATGCTCGACATCGAGACTGGAAGATACCAAAGTTACAAGAGGTCGCCAAATTTGTCGCTGATTGCTAGATATGATTTTTAGTTGCAAGGGACGGACACAAAGTTGCTCAAAACACTTTTTGTTTACAAACTCTAAAAGGGTCTGTAGGTTACATCCACAGCTGCAGTGCCACCTAGTGGTCATGCCATGGATTTAGGCTCAGTCTAATTTAGAAATCTGACCTCAGCTCAGCTTTAATGTGTCCTTTTTTCCACTGTGATGTGATATAAGAGTACAGGAACTGCATTAAACACACCGCCAGGATTTTGTCTCCGATCTGCAGGCGTCCGTCTTTATGTGCCGCTCCGCCTTCGATTATTTTAGTGACGTAGATGCTGTTATCACCAGGAATGTGCTGATTACCAACACCACCTGCTATACTGAAACCCAGACCTGAGAGAGAGAGAGAGAGAGAGGGATAAAGTGCAGGAATTACAACACGGTGTCCCACAAGGTTCTCTTTTAGGCCCATTTTTGTTCACACTTTACACACCGCTTCTTAAACAGGTTCTAGATATTAAGCAACAATAATTATTCAGTTAATAAACACACTCTTAGAAAAAAAGGTTCTTTAAGGGTTCTTTAATGTTTTATTGGATAATTAAGATTTCCTTGCTGAGAGAACACTGGAACAGAATTTTCCTTTTAGAAAAGGTTCCAGGTAGAACCGTTTCTGCACGTTAAACCCCTTAATTACCCAACAAATACTTAAAGAACCCCTAAAGAACCTTTTTGCTAAGTGTGTACCAAGTACCACAAACCCCTGAAGGGTTCTAGATATGAAAACAAGTTAATGAGTAATTTATAGTTTGTAGTGCACACTTCCTCAGTGAACACACACTCTGAGAAAATGAAGCATTCTTTATATTAATTAAGTCACTGGAAAATGAAAGATTCTTATCCTTACAATGTTCTACCCTTTACAGGAACCTGTTCTGATAGGAAAACACTTTCTTGAAGGGTTCTACATATTCTACAAGAGTTCTCCAGAAGGACATCTAAAGAACCCTTAAACACACACACACACACACACACACACACACACACACACACACACACACATACACACACACACACCTTTGGGTCCTTTGATGAGTTTGATCTCGGTGACCTTCTCGGCGACGGGTTTCCTGCGCAGGACGTAGAGACGGACGATGGCTCCTGCTTCCTTCAGAGCCTCAACGGCCTGACTGTGACTCACCTCACGCACATCAGCATCGTTGACAAACAGAATGCTGTCGTTCACCCTGAGAGTGAGACAGAAAGAGAGAGAGAGTGAGACAGAGAGAGACAGAGAGAGAGAGAGAGACAGAGAGAGATTGGTGCTTATTATCAAGTTTTATCCATCTCTCACATTTAATAAAAAAAAAAAACTAAATTTGCAGGAATGTGTGTGTGTGTGTGTGTGTGTGTTACCTCAGTCTCCCATCCTGAGCTGCTGCTCCTCCCGGGATGATTTTGGTGATGAAGATACTTGGATCGTCTCCTACATGAGGATTATCTGTACCACCTGCTATACTGAAGCCCAGACCTGAGTTCCCCTACACACACACACACACACACACAGAAAAACCTCATACGTATATAAATAAACCCACATACATATTCATTCCATTATCTTCCAGGTATAATTTATATGTTGGATGTAATAATAATAATAATAATAATAATTTTTAAAGTGTAAATACTCCAGTACTCACTCTTTCCAACGTGATCTCTTCATACTCAATCTCTCCCTCTGTCCCATTAACCTACAACACACACACACACACACACACACACACACACACACACACACACACACATATAAAATTTTGTGTGTGTGTGTGTGTTTGTAAG